>JAMQGT020008471.1:0-14733 GCA_024447675.2 Pterophyllum scalare
ATGTTTGTGTCTTCATTTTTAGGCAGGGCTCAGTCATCAACACCATGGAGCTTCAGTTTGTAAACTCATCTGTTCCTAATAACACTCAGATCAGGGATGTTTTGATTAGTATGACTTCAAAAGTGAAGGGCTTTGACATAGAAAATTCAACCATCTCAGTCAGTGACACATGTAAGTACATTTTAATGCTTTTTGATCACAAAGGATCAAATGTTTAAGAGTGACTATATTAAACATTTTTGGCCCTTTCTTTCTCCTTTAAATCTACCACAGTTGCAGCAACAACTACCACAGTTACCCCATCAACAACCACGCTGGCAGAAACATCTGTTACACTTTCAGGAACAAATACCACAGCAGCTCCAGTGCCGACATATAGCACAGCAACTCCAACCACTATCACAACTGAGAAAACACCCACTGGACCTGTTCAAGTTTTTCTGTTTTTACAGTTCTTTGAACCATATGTACCTGAACTCAATGACACCAACAGCAGTGTGTACCAAGATCGTGAAAGACGGGTTGAAGAGACGGTGAGTAACCTTTCAGACATAACACATCTCTTATTGACTGACACTCTTTGCTGTGAGTTCTATTTTGTGAACAGATCAAGAAACAGAGAACTTATTGAGCTCAATAAACATTCATACATAATGTAATTTTGAAGGCGTTTTTCCTGAAATTTTGATATATTTTAATTTTTTGTCTGTGTTTTTTGCAGTGTGATAGGATATACAGCGCAAAGTTTGCTAACTACATCCGTGCCCATGTGATTGGGTTCAGGTAAAACATTTTTCTAACACTTATTAAGTTATTTTCCTCTATATTATGAATTAGTTTTTGTTTCAAAATTTGAAAGATTTTGAAATTGTCATGCATAACTCCAACATAGATAACACAATCAAACATCTCTAATCAGTGTGTGACATTTGTCTCACTTTCGTTCACACAGTGTTGTTACAGTCCAAACACGAGAGGATAGAACTGAGGCACAAGTGCAGCTTGTGTTCAATCAAACAGCTCCCGATGCAAAAGTTCCAGCTGATAATGTTATTGTTCAAACTTTAAAAGATGCTATTCAGAATTCCAGCATCAATTTCACCATCACCATATTTCCTGACACAGTTTCAGTAATTTCTGGTGAGTATTTGAAAATGTAAACCAATTTAGTTTGACATTAATCAAGGATTAAGAAATTATCTTGGCCTGTACACATATATTCATTAATCTGTTTTTGACAAATCTTTTATAGTTGCTGTCATTGTCACGACTGCTGCACCAGCAACTGTCAGTTCCACTACTGTTGCACCATCAACTGTCAGTTCCACTACTGTTGCACCATCAACTGTCAGTTCCAGTACTGTTGCACCTATGGCTTCCCCATCTGCAACTGCTGTGTCTACAACTGCAACTTCAAGTGGAGTGCATCACAAGATTAGTCCCAGTACTGCTTTCATCCTGGTGCTGTGTTTATGGCTTCTACCAAGTCAGCAGTAGCATCTGTGCTGGTTTCCATGTGAATGGCCAGCAGAACATGAACTCTTTCACTGATATGAAAAAGGGTTTTAATGTCAGTATAAGGGTTGTTAGACTTCGGGTGAACTTATAATGAGATGCAACCTTGTATTTATTGGACACATCAAAAAGAGTGGATTAGGTCTGTTTGTCAATATGAAAATATTGTTGGGTAGGAATTACCCTGACCGGAACATAATGACACAGACAACCTTAAGCACCCAGTAAATTGAATCATCACCACAGGCAAAAGATTAAGAAGTATGGGTGCCTTTATAGCTTAGCTTAGAGGCTTACTACTTTATTCAGTGGCTGAGTTTAAGTCAGCCGCAGGTCTCTTGCTTCTAAGTTTGTCTCCGTCTTCGTATGTGTTAACTGTTTCTTCTTCATATAGAAAAAAAGTCCACAAATTCATAAAGAAAGTTGTTTTAACACTGATAAAATTAGCCACAGTAAACATTGTCATAGTTTCCAAATGCTTATTATATGTTTCTAGTTTGACTTCTTGTATATATCATATACAGTGTTTATTTATATATCTATATCTATAAAACTTACAATAATATAAAGAGTAGCTCTACAGCACTGTCACTTTTCTTATTTATACAAAGTGTATTTTTATATCCATTTATCTATATCTGTATTCTGTGAGATTTATTTTAATTTGTACATTTTCTGTAAGAAAAGTCACAATGATCAGAATACAAAATTTATGACAAATTAACACAGTCTCCTGTGATGTTGTGCAGTTTTGGTGAGTAAAGAGAAGTGGATCAGGTAATTTAATAAACACAAAAGCAGTGTTTACAGATCAGTTTCTCTACATTCATTTCCTTAAATGAAATTATGCAATAATGTCTCAAAATCTGACAGCGTGAGGCTCAGTTATGTTGGAGACAAGAGCAGATAATGACCAAAAGCTTTTGTAGTTTTATTGTTTTGGATGTGAGATTAATTTTAATTCAAATTATGTCAGTCTGGAACAAACCAGATTTTCTATTTGGGGAAAATTATTGTAAATATTCAGTCATTTTAATAAATGCTAAGTTAGGAAAGAATTAAGGTTAGGACGAATCATTTAATCAGTTTTTTATCTCATATTTAGATCTGGCCACTACCCATACCCATTCTTAGGGGCAGAGGTGGCAAGAAGTACAGACATTCTTCACCCAAGTAGAAGAACAGATACTAGTGTTAAAAATTCAAAAAGCTTAAGTAATGATTCAACTTCTTCAAGTAAGTGAAAAAGTACAGGCTTTGTACTGAAAGTATAAAATTAACAACTACCCTTGGGCCAAACTAATTGAACCTACACTTGCCATATTAATAATAAAATAATATTTATAAAAGTGATACAGACTATATTTCAATGTAAATTCTAACTGCAATGAGTTCAGCTCGAACATCTGTAGCAGAACACAAGCAGAGAAAAATGAAAAGAATAAAAATACCAGCTGTATTTGTTGTCTACATTGCAGATGGGTGGCAGCACTACTGAGCCCCTTTAATTTGTTTCTCAAATAAATCATTTTGGTTTTATGTCCCAACACATTTTTTATATTTTATTTCTATTTTGTTTGGTTCACCTGTTTTGAGAGCAAATTCTTTAAATACTTAGAATTTGCAACAGAAAAGATTTGTGATTAGTTAAATTAGGTGTCATGATCCTTGGTCTGTGACCCAGCGTTTTATCCCACTCTGCCTTTTTAATTACATCATACAGCTCGCAACACATCATAGTACACATAGGGTCTTGGGGTCAGGTGTATCACACAGTGGTTAGTGTGTGGAGCTGCTGAGGTGGCCCCGCTTGTCTGTTCATTGCTGCCTGCTCCTCAATTTTATTTACATCTTAGATATTGAGGGCCTTGGGTGTGGATGGGCGCTGTTACTCAGTGCTCATATTACATCTGTCTCTCCAGATTTTAATAGCACTGTAGCTTTCACACAGTCATACACATTCTTCCCACAACATACACTCACATACACCCAACACATCACTCCAAACACGTTAAGTGGAAGGAGGGGGTGGGCGGGCCTCACCCCAGTTTCATGCACCCTGCCTGGGGTAGGGACTGGCTAGTGGTTTGGGGCCGGGTTGGCTGCTTCCCTGGGTTGCTGCTGGCTCTGTGTTAGTACCCACTCACCCACACTTGGTGTCCATGTGAGTTCTGTGTGTGTGCGCATGAGTGTGTGACAGTCATATATGTGAGTATGAGTATATGAACTGTGTGTGTGTGTGTGTGTGTGTGTGTGTGTGTGTGTGTGTGTGTGTGTGTGTGTGGACAGCAGGGCCTGGGTCTGTGGCTTGCTGAGCCTAGGCTAGCAGCTAGCGATTGCCTGGGGCCTCTAGGCCGCATTCTCGGCTCGTGTGGGGGGTGCCGGCCTATGGTTAGGGGTTGGCTGCTCATTGCAACAACGCTGGGTTTTTTAACACTAAAGTGAGGGAAACTTGAGTTTTCAGTTCCAGAAAGAGCGTTTACTCCAACTCTTTTTTTGTTTTTTTTTGGGCCTGTCATGTCCGGCAGTTTTTGCAATCAGAAGGATGGTCTAAATGCGTTGCTGCTGTCAAACATATTTGCTTTTACAAGAAGAGCTCTATAAGTTTCTGTAGGCTATTCTTGTTAATGTTTATATTTTATTTTATTTACTCTTGCCAGAACTGACATGCAGGAAGAAGAGGAAAGAAAGAAGTAAAAAAAAAGGGGGGGGGGTGAGAATGGAGAAAAGAAAAAAATAACTAGATAGATGCACGTACATACACATCTATGGATACATGCATATACACACATATACACACACACACACACACACACACACACACAGCCTTGTTGTAGTTTTAGTTATATGTGTGTCAAACACATACGTACATACACAGACCTTAAATGGACACTAAGTGTGGGCGAGCGGATACCAGCACCAAGCCAGTGGTATCCTGGGGAAGCAGCCAACCAAACCCCGAACCACTACCCAATCCCCACCCCAGGCAGGGCATGTGAAACTGGGGTGTGGGAAGACCCGCCCACCCCCTCCTCCCACCCAGAGTGGTTGGGGTTATGTGTTAGGTGAATGTAAATGTATTTAATTGGAGGAATGCGTATGACTGTGTGAAAGCTATGGTGCTATTAAAATTGGAGAGAGAGGTATAACATGAGCACTGAGAAACAGTACCCATCCACACACACCCCCCCCCCCCCAAGGCCCCCTTAATGTCTAGGATGTAAATAAAATTGAGGGGCAGGCAGCAGTGAACAAATATGTGGGGCCACTTCAGCAGCTCCACCCGCTAACCCCACATGACACACCTGCCCCCCAAGGCCCTGTGTGCACTATGACATGTTGTGAGCTGTATAATGTAACTACTGTTAGAAAAAAATAAAAGGGGGGGGGTGAGACACCATGCAGCACAGCGGGCAGAGCCAGGTTAAAGCCCTACTCACTGCAGTGCAGTTTACTCCAACTCTGACTCAGTTACCAAGGTAACAAACTCTATGAATCTAACCTGCTTGCTGGCAGGTTTTATCCATCAAACTCTGAGTGTCTCTCTGACTCCTCCCCTCCTGCTGCACCTGAACCACATGTCTGACACTCCCATTCATCTCCTCATTCATAAAGTTGCTGCAAAGTGATAAGAGAAGCAAATTTATCTGCAGATGTTTATGCTTCTACAAGCACTAAAATCCCAGTTAGAAGTTAGTTTGTTGATTTTGTACGTAGCGTGAAGCTTTTACAGTCATTCACTCATCAACAGGCTGTAAGCATGGAGACAGCGATGATGTTATAGATTTATAATGAGCGCAGCTGCAGCTGTCAGTCAGTTCCTCTGAAACATTTACTGTAGTTACTGTAGCATCACTGTTACATAACACTGATCTGTATGAAGCTTTGAACACAGAACACATTTTGGATGGAAAAATGTCTGGATCCTGGAGATGATGTGAATGAGTGAAGATGAGGCTGAAACGATTCTAAGACTTGAAAGCTGAACTATGTTGATTTAAAGTGACTTAAATCAAGATCCGGAAAGTTATATCTGTAATTCAGAGTATGTATCTCGACATATTTTCCATTGAAAATCACCTAAATCTGTGATCATCGGCTCTATAACGGATCAGCAAACCTTGTCCGAGTCAACCTGAATTCTTCATTAAAAAAATGAATCAAGTGAAATTGCTATTCCATCAATAGATTCCATTTTTACTGTATGATTATTTAAACAGTTAAATGGCCATAAACTGAACTGTCATAAACTGCAGCAAAACCTGTTTTTATTAAATAAAAACTGAAATGAGGTCAGCTCTGCCCCGGGGAGTGCTGCTGTCTCAGTCTCTAATACACAGGTCATCAGTAAACTCTCCACATTTTTCATCTTCACTTTCTGTCTCCTGTATTTTGTCTGTCAGGTTATATTTTATATCATCTAATGGAGATTCAAGTTGTGTAAATGATGACAGCAGTCATTATAAAAGAAATTATATATTTTATAACAAACTTTGAGTCCGTTTATGATGATGACAGAGTGACAGAGGCTGATTAAAGTGACTCGTCATGCTCCACGCTGACACGTGCAATCCTCCATCCATCGGATTAAAATGGAGGCTCCACTCTTTATTTACCCATTGCCATGGTGAATCCTGGTATCAGGTCTCCATTGATGATGGCTTTCTTTCCTTGGTGGCTGATCATCGCTGCAGGTGGATACTTCTACTTGCTGGATTCTGCACTGTTCCGGGGGAAGATATCATAGTGCGAACTGTACATACACAAGATGCTATCAAAATGCCAACGATGAACTGCAGAGGTCATGAGATACCCTCCATGTTTCATAACCATACTCAAACCATCTTGGTTTAGTTGGCATGACTGGTTGAGCTCACAAGGTTTCTTAAAGCGACAGTACAGAATGGAAACTTATTTCCTCAATACTACAGAATAGAACTTGATACACAATACAATAAAGTATTGTGTTAACTGTGTAACAGCACATTGATGATCCCTTGTTCAGGGTGTGTTGTGTTTAGTATTCAATTAAATTCAATTCAGTTCAATTCAATTTTATTTATATAGTGCCAAATCACAACAAACAGTTGCCTCAAGGCGCTTTGTATTGTAGGCTGTATACATTTAATAGCATAAACACTTGAACAAACAAGAAGAAAGGTCTTTTGTTTGGATAAAACTGATCAGCCTTTATGAATAGTCACTATTTTTCTATGAACAATGTTTGATATCTAGTATGTTATGCAAGCTGCTTTTCATACCTTTAATTTTAGAGCTGAGGATTTATGGGTGTGTTGCTGTTATTATTGAAACAAAAATCTTACACATGGATGCCGTTTATAGAAAAAGGTGGGGCTCTTATGAAATAACTGCATACCAATGAACAATCATAAAGTGGAAAGGCATCCACAACATTATTTTACCACCATTTCTTATCTACTCTGATTAAATGCCAGCTGTTTAGCATGTCAATTAAAGATGTGTAGTTAGATGTGAAAAACTTTTATAAGGGGTTACTCAAGTATATTCCTTGTTGCAATAACACTGTGTTTTTAACGGTCTTCAGCTTCTATATATTGTCTGTGGAAAAAGTCTAAAAAGAAACATGTGCATTGGTGTTAATTTGAAAGACAGTTACATTTATTGTTTGGTACACTTCAATTAATTAAATCCACTTAAAGGCTCTCCAGGCCAGCAATTAAGTCAAAACACAGTAAGTCAGCAAATATGGAAGAAAAAGAAATCTACAAACAAGCATACATTTCAACATGAGTTTCTAAGATTAAATTGTTGTAGTCCATCAGCAGAACATAATATAATAATATAACATAATCATTATGAGTCTAACTAATATTCATTCTGAACCTTCCCTAAATTAACTAATCATAAATCTTAATAAATCTTAATTTTCTGTTACAAATATTAAGTACTTTGCTTTCATAACACATGTGAAAGCACAAAATATACAACATTTTCTGTGGTAACAGAAACATAATTGTTGTAAAGGTCATTGTGTGCGTCACTGTACATGCCACTGATGCCACATTCTCAGACTGTTTATCAAACTGGCTTAAGTAAAAACCAGATGACAACACAGGAAGCCTCCATTGTTCATATCTAAAAAAGAAATGCGCTGGGATTGTCAAGCACACCTACACATTTTCACCAAATATTATTTTAAGGACACCATCACATGAAACTGTGATTGTTGGTGTGATTAGAACTGCTGGAGACAGAAAATTGTATCCAGCAGAGACTTGAACTGGCTTCTCTAAAAATGTAAATTCATTTCAATTCATTCATGTGCACAACAGTCACCTCAAGGTACTTTATATTGTAAGCTAAAGACCATACAATAACTACAGAGAAAACCCAACAGTCAAAACAACCCCCTATGAGCAAGCACTTGGCGACAGTGGGAAGGAAAAACTCCCTTTTAACAGGAAGAAACCTCCAGCAGAACCAGGATCAGGGAGGGGCAGTCATCTGCCGCGACCAGTTAGGCTGAGGGGAGAGAGACAGGACAAAAGACACACTGTGAAAGAGAGCCATAGATTAATAGTAACTAATGATTAAATACAGAGTGGAGTATAAATAAGTAAATAAGGTGAATGAAAAGAAACAGTGCATTATGGGAACCCCCCCAGCTGCCTAGGCCTATAGCAGCATAACTAAGGGGTGGTTCAGGGTCACCTGATCCAGTCATAACTATAATCTTGATCAAAAAGGAAAGTTTTAAGCCAAATCTTAAAAATTGAGAGGGTGTCTGTCTCCTGAATCCAAGCTGGGAGCTGGTTCCACAGAAGAGGGGCCTGAAAGCTGAAGGCTCTGCTTCCCATTCTACTCTTATGTATCCTAGGAACCACAAGTAAACCAGCAGTCTGAGAGCGAAGTGCTCTATTTGGGTGATATGGGACTATAAGGCCTTTGAGATAAGATGGGGCCTGATTATTCAAGACCTTGTATGTGAGAAGGATTTTAAATTCTATTCTAGATTTAACAGGGAGCCAATGAAGAGAAGCCAATATGGAAGAACTCTCTCTTTCTAGTCCCTGTCAGTACTCTAGCTGCAGCATTTTGTATCAGCTGCAGGCTTTTCAGGGAGCTTTTAGCCTGATAATAATGAATTACAGTAGCCCAGCCTAGAAGTAATAAATGCATGGATTAGCTTTTCAGCATCACTCTGACACAGGATGTTTCTAATTTTAGAAATATTGCGCAAATACAAAAAAGCAGTCCTACATATTTGTTTAATATGTGCATCAAAGGACATATTCTGGTCAAAAATTACTCCAAGATTTCTCACAGTGTTACTGGTGGCCAAAGTAATGCCATGTAGAGTAAGTATCTGGTTTGACACCATGTTTCTAAGATTTGTGGGGCCGAGTACAAGAACTTCAGTTTTATCTGAATTTAGAAGCTGAGTATCATCTGCATAACAATGAAAATTTATGCAATGCTTTCTAATAATACTGCCTAAGGGAAGCATGGATAATGTAAATAGAATTGGTCCTAGCACAGAACCCTGTGGAACTCCATAATTAATCTAAGTGTGTGAAGAAGACTCCCCATTTACATGAACAAATTGGAGTCTATTAGATAAATATGATTCAAACCACTGCAGTGCAGTATCTTTAATACCTATAGCATGCTCTAATCTCTGTAATAAAATGTTATGGTCAATGTAATAAAAATCTAATAACCTCTGTGTACTCCTTTGGTATGTAATTGTAATTTTCTAGTACAAAGACCAAGTGTGCGAAGTAGAACACAAACTTCTTTCTAGGTTGTGTCCAAGGCCATGATGCACTTATTATCAGACTGAAGTTACATGGAGGTGGGAAACTGAACTCCCCACAGCTGATACAACAAGACTATAAAGGAACTGTGATTATTTTGCTCTTTGGTCAATGCCGGTGTGGAAACTGTTCATGCTGTATTGACCCCTATGCAAAGGTTATATTCTTAATCTCAATAAATCATCATAAAATCAGTTTGGTTTCAGGGCTCAACTTATTTTTTCCACAACAGTCAACAGTATCAAAAGCTGCACTGAGGTCCAACAGGACAAGCACAGAGATGAGTCCACTGTCAGAGGCTGTAAGAAGATCATTTGTAACCTTCACTAATGCTGTTTCTGTACTGTGATGAATTCTGAAACCTGACTGAAACTCTTCAAATAAACTGTTCCTCTGCAGATGATCAGTTAGCTGTTTTACAACTACTCTTTCAATGATTTTGGAGAGAAAAGGATGTTTGGAGATTGGCCTATAATTAGCTAAGACAGCTGGGTCAAGTGATGGCTTTTTAAGCAGCGGTTTAATTACAGCCACCTTGAAGGCCTGTGGTACATAGCCAACTAATAAAGAAAGATGGATCGTTTTTAAGATTGAACCATCAATAATTGGAAAGACTTCTTTGAATAGTCTAGTAGGAATGGGATCTAATAAACATGTTGATGGTTTGGAGGAAGTAACTATTGAAGTTAACTCCAAAAGATTAACTGGAGCAAAAGAATCTAAACAAATACCAGCAGTGCTGAAAGCAGCCGAACAAGAAGATACATCTTTGAGATGGTTTTGAATAATTTTTTCTCTAATGTCTAAAATTTTATTTGTAAAGAAATCCATGAAGTCATTACTAGTTAACATGAAAGGACTACTCGGCTCTACAGAGCTCTGACTCTTTGTACAGAAGAAAACAGAAGAAATGTTTTCAGGTTGAAAAATTATGAAGGTCCTTAGCATACGGGAGGCAATATATTTGACCAGTCTATGTGCAATGACCAAGCAGTGATTTTTGTGTTACTGTTTCATATCTTTTGCCAAGTGTTCAAGATTATAACTATACTGTTGATTGTAACATGACATGTGTGTTAGTGCATGCAGGAACAGAAAAATAAGTCCATCCAACCCCATAAGGAAATGTGTGCTGTTATTTTACTAGGCCTAAAGAAGCTTTATGCCCAGTGACCCTGCCGGGTGAGTTTCAGACCCACCAGTCACAATTTTTTGGCAAAACTAAGCGGGCAGCAGGGTGGTGCAGTGGTTAGCACCGCTGCCTCACAGTTCGAATAGCGTCTAGAAGGTCTGGGTTCAATTCCACCTTGGCCTAGGCCTTTCTCTTTCTCCCTCTCTCTCTGTGTGGCATTTGTATGTTCTCCCCATGTCTGCATGGGTTTCCTCCCACAGTCCAAAGACATGCACTTACTGAGGTTAGGTTAATTGGCTGCTCTAACTTGCCCATAGGTGTGGATGGTTGTCTCTCTGTGTTAGGCTGGCGACATGTACAGGGTGTACCCTGCCTCTTGCCCTATGTCAGCTGGAATAGGCTCCAGCCCCCCTGGGACCCTGCACAGGATAAGCGGAAGCCTTCAAAATCGCTTAAAAACTCAGGCATTAAGTGTCATGGCAGCCACAAACAGCTGTCAATGTTAAAAATAGAATGAAGACTTCCCTGAATGTCGGGTCACCCTTGAAGCACCTATGTCACCAGAAGCAAGTATAATTTATTAACCCTTAATGTATGAATGCTTTCTGCATTGTCATGACAGTATACATGATCAAACAGCAATTTTTTCTGTTATTTTTCAAAGGTCTATTTGTAGTTGGTAATATAGTTAAAAAAAAAAACACTTAAATCTATGCACCATTTGAGTCAGTCCTTCGAACCTCATCATGATTTTAACTACAAACTGCCACAATAGTGGCAAAACAATAAGCATGGAATATCTTTAACACTTCTGCTATCAAATTGTGCCCTGTTACAGCAATCCTACAGCAGAAGGGTTATTATTGTTATTACAATTAATTGAATGCAAATGAGGGGAAAACTTTGAATGTCAGTGGCACTGGTATAGTTACATATTATACTGCACAACTGAGAAACCCACAAATTAAAACAAAAAAGTCCATGAATTGTATCAAGGTTGCCAAATTCCAAACGGTCAGAGATAGCAGCTAAGCTATCAGTAGAAGCCTATATGACAGCCTTTATGAGTAAATCCATCTATGGTATGATTTTAAAAATCCTACGTGACCTCCCTCCCAAGATATTGTGGTTCACAAGTTTTTCAGAAAACTTGACCTCTGACTTTGACTGTGACCTCAAGGTTGCTAAGATTCGAACTCATGCAAGACTTTTAGTAGATGCACCTATGGTATCAAATTGATTGAGTTATCATATTCACAAAGTTGGGTGTCCACGTGACAAAAATACTGAGGGGTAAAAGCGAGAAGCAAATTCCAGAGCTGGACTAGACAGCTGCCACACCCCATCATCATTCAATGATGATGGGTGTTACACTTGTATAAAGGGTTACTAATCAAATATAGACCTCTTTTCAATAAAACTTTGCTGGCAGTCTGCCGTTTCTAAACAGTGTCTGCAGAAAGATTCTAAAAAAAGAAAAAAAAGTATTAGTGTGTTAGTGTAAATTAGAAAGGCAGTTGGATGTAACATTTGGTACACTTTAATAATTAAATCCATTTAACTGCTGGAATTGTGACTCTTTAATTCAAAACACAGTGAGTCAGTTGATATGGAAGACAAATAAATCTGCACACAAGCATACATTTCAACATAAATTAAAAGTCCCTACAATTAAATTGTTGATGATAATAACAAAGAACACAAGCAAACAGGGATTTAAACACAAACAGTAGTAAATGGAAAATACTAGGGAACATCGCTGATGTTAATGGGAGAAAACAAGATAGAGGAAGAAAAACTGAACACAATGCACAAGAGACAAGAAACTGGCAAAATAAAACAGGAAGTAACTAACACCAAAAAAACTTGACAAGACACGGGAAACAGAGGGGAAACCTGATAACTGAAACAAAGTAAAAAGTCAAGAACAGAACCCAGATAACTAAAACTAAGAAAGCCTGATAAACTCAGTACTAAATACTGACAGAAAACCAAGCAACAAAGATATGAGGAAAGAACTAAACAACACAAAATCATTAAAACTTAAATGTAGCTTTACTGCAGAATGATACAGGAATTCACAAACTGCAGCTATACTGGACTGGAAAGTGTAGAAACTCAGAAAAGAGACAAAATGACAAAAATTCCAAACACAAAATGCTGGATCACAAACCCAGGATCATGACACTTCCCAGATTTAACTAATCACAAATCTTGATTTTCTGTTACAATTTTTAAGAATTTAAATAGTTAGTCAAACCAAAACATTGCATTGTACAAGCATTAGGAAACTATGAAAATGTTTATTGTAGTTACTTTTATCAAAATGTTAAAACATAAACTTTGTTAATGTATATATTGCTGTTTTTTTTCCTATATGGAAAAGAAAAGGTTAACAAATATGAAGATGGGACAAACTTAGAAGCAAGAGACCTGGAGCTGACTTAAACTCAGCCCAGTACTAAGTCTCTAAGCTATAAGGGCAGCCATAAAATACCCCTTAATCTTTTGCCTGTGCTGATTCAATTAACTGGGTGCTTAAAGTTGTCTGTGTCATTCTGTTCCTGTCAGGGTAATTCCCACCCAACAATATTTTCATATTGACAAACAGACCTAATCCACTCTTTCTGATGTGTCCAAAAAATACAATACAGATTATAAGTTCACCTGAAGCCTAACAACCCTTTAGACAATCACAAATCTTGGATTTCTACTGACATTAAACCCCTTTATTTATGTCATTGAAAGAGTTCATGTTCTGCTGGCCATTGACATGGAAACCAGCACAGATGCTACTGCTGGCTTGGTAGAAGCCATAAACACAGCACCAGGATGAAAGCAGTACTGGGACTAATTTTGTGATGCACTCCACTTGAAGTTGCAGTTGTAGACACAGCAGTTGCAGATGGGGAAGCCATAGGTGCAACAGTACTGGAACTGACAGTTGATGGTGCAACAGTAGTGGAACTGACAGTTGATGGTGCAACAGTAGTGGAACTGACAGTTGCTGGTGCAGCAGTCGTGACAATGACAGCAACTATAAAAGATTTGTCAAAAACAGATTAATGAATATATGTGTACAGACTAAGATGATTTCTTGATCCTTGATTAATGTCAGACTAACTGTGGTTACATTTTCAAATACTCACCAGAAATTACTGAAACTGTGTCAGGAAATATGGTGATGGTGAAATTGATGCTGGAATTCTGAATAGCATCTTTTAAAGTTTGAACAATAACATTATCAGCTGGAACTTTTGCATCGGGAGCTGTTTGATTGAACACAAGCTGCACTTGTGCCTCAGTTCTATCCACTCGTGTTTGGACTGTAACAACACTGTGTGAACGAAAGTGAGACAAATGTCACACACTGATTAGAGATGTTTGATTGTGTTATCTATGTTGGAGTTATGCATGACAATTTCAAAATCTTTCAAATTTTGAAACAAAAACTAATTCATAATATAGAGGAAAATAACTTAATAAGTGTTAGAAAAATGTTTTACCTGAACCCAATCACATGGGCACGGATGTAGTTAGCAAACTTTGCGCTGTATATCCTATCACACTGCAAAAAACACAGACAAAAAATTAAAATATATCAAAAGTTCAGGAACAACGCCTTCAAAATTACATTATGTATAAATGTTTATTGAGCTCAATAAGTTCTCTGTTTCTTGATCTGTTCACAAAATAGAACTCACAGCAAAGAGTGTCAGTCAATAAGAGATGTGTTATGTCTGAAAGGTTACTCACCGTCTCTTCAACCCGTCTTTCACGATCTTGGTACACACTGCTGTTGGTGTCATTGAGTTCAGGTACATATGGTTCAAAGAACTGTAAAAACAGAAAAACTTGAACAGGTCCAGTGGGTGTTTTCTCAGTTGTGATAGTGGTTGGAGTTGCTGTGCTATATGTCGGCACTGGAGCTGCTGTGGTATTTGTTCCTAAAAGTGTAACAGATGTTTCTGCCAGTGTGGTTGTTGATGGGGTAACTGTGGTAGTTGTTGCTGCAACTGTGGTAGATTTAAAGGAGAAAGAAAGGGTCAAAAATGTTTAATATAGTCACTGTTAAACATTTGATACTTTGTGATCAAAAACATTAAAATGTACTTACATGTGTCACTGACTGAGATGGTTGAATTTTCTATGTCAAAACCCTTCACTTTTGAAGTCATACTAATCAAAACATCCATAATCTGAGTGTTATTAGGAACAGATGAGTTTACAAACTGAAGCTCCATGGTGTTGATGACTGAGCCCTGCCTACAAATGAAGACACAAACA
>JAMQGT020008472.1:0-24619 GCA_024447675.2 Pterophyllum scalare
ATATATATATATATATATATATATATATATATATATATATATATATATATATATATATATGCATATGTGTATATATATATATATATATATATATATATATATATATATATATATATATATATATATATATATATATATATATATATATATATATATATATATATATATATATATATATATATATATATATATATATATATATATATATATATATATATATATATATATATATATATATATATATATATATATATATATATATATATATATATATATATATATATATATATATATATATATATATATATATATATATATATATATATATATATATATATATATATATATATATATATATATATATATATATATATATATATATATATATATATATATATATATATATATATATATATATATATATATATATATATATATATATATATATATATATATATATATATATATATATATATATATATATATATATATATATATATATATATATATATATATATATATATATATATATATATATATATATATATATATATATATATATATATATATATATATATATATATATATATATATATATATATATATATATATATATATATATATATATATATATATATATATATATACACATATACATATATATATATATATATATATATATATATATATATATATATATATATATATATATATATATATATATATATATATATATATATATATATATATATATATATATATATATATATATATATATATATATATATATATATATATATATATATATATATATATATATACACATATACATATATATATATATATATATATATATATATATATATATATATATATATATATATATATATATGTATATGTATATATGTATATATATGTGTGTGTATATATATATATATATATACACACATATATATATAAGTGTGTATATATATATATATATATACACACACACACAGACACACATATATATATATATATATATATATATATATATATATATATTAAACCCCAGTGAGAGGGGTTACATGAAGAAGATGTGGGACCTGTGGCTTCGACACCCACACTGACTGACGTCTACTAGAAGATGTGAATGCTCCTCTAGGAGACTAGAGGCTAAAATCAAGGTAGCACGGAGGGAAGTTAGCAGCTATCAGAGCTGAAAAGGGGTGCCCAAGAAGTACAGTACAGTTTTTTAAAAACACCTAATTAGACGGTGTTGACTGTAAGCTTACTTCTCTTTTCACAATAATTCACCATGTTTATAATCTGGTCACAAACTGATCGACATCAGCAGTAATTGAGTATCTCAGCGTATGATGGAATGGTTGCACTAGAATGTCCCCTTTTTTATTGGTTAATGATTATCATACCAATTTAACCTGTTAATTTTGGGCTAGCTGTCACTGAGGCTACTCACTGGGTGTCAGTGTGGGCATCACTCTGGTAGGGTCAATAATGGTTACATACAGCCATCAGTGGGGGAGCAATAAGTGGTCCTGTGTTGATATTTGTTTAAGGGACACTGTGGCTCTGAGTTAAGATGGAAGCTTCAGATGTGTGTGACTACACGCTTGTGTTAGCAGAGCCTTGTGTGTCTGTTTATCTGTACGAGCAGACACATTGCTGACAAAGCTGCCATCATCTAGCCAGCAGCTGTGCTCTGGTAACAGCAATAATCCAGTCAGCCACATTTGTAAAATGTGAATTTGAGAAGAGAATAACCAGGTTGCTGTGATCGCCTGTTTTTGTTTCAACTTCAACAAAAAGAAGTTACGGAGATAGTGTGACATTTTTAAATAGCAGAGAAAAGCGTAGTACTTACATCACATAATGGAAAATGTACTGGGGAAAAAAAAACCATGGCTCTATGGCTCTAATCCAATACATTACAATGAATGAAAATCAGTCAGCTTATCTTCAAACATGTATTGAGGCAGCATATAATATTTTGTGGATCAGAATTTGATATGAACATCAAATGCATATACTTAAATCACAGAAACACATAAAATCGCAGCTTTTGACTGAGATGTATGCAAGTGTTTCTACCACTACAAACACTGAAGACCATCTCAAACACACCTGATCAGGCATCCCTGTCACCAGTCCAGACTGTATTTAAAACAAACACACACATACAACAAAACAAATGTAGCAATAGCAACATCACCCACAGGTTAGTGAAATCTGTAGCCTATCCAAGCTCACACTGGCAGAGATACTGCTGATGACATCCTATTGTAAAGTGAATGGACTGTGGGAGGAAGCTGGAGTACCTGGAGGAAACATGCTAGGAAAACATGTATACTCCAACACAGAAAGGTACATGCCTAGCTCTTGCTTCTCTAACTAGTGTTAATTCATCATGCTGTCACAGTAACGATTGATTTGGTCATTATGCTATGGGCAGCTACAGGTGAAAGGAAAGGCCCACTCAGGAGTCAGTCTCGAGTGGCCACTTGAAACTGCAGTTTTTTGACACTTCATTTTTCATTAATGAGTGCCCTGCACTGGCTTTATTTTTTTTCAACCCTGGAGGTTGCTGCTTGGTCTTCACTCCTGAATGCTTAGATGATGGCCATCCTGAATGGTACTGTGCCTCGCTGTGGTCGCTTCTAGATCAACGACTATTAAAGTTTTCCTGATTTAAAACCCTGATTTAAAAATCACTAATGAAACATGAATTACAAAGACATCAAGTAGGTGAGATTTTGAGGGCACATCCCATGGGTGTAGCACTTTCCAATCACATGAAAAGTAGTAAGCAAATCAAGACAGCAGAAAAATCTGCAGGAGTGTGGATTCGCTCTACCACACAGTGTGGCCATCCTGCATTAGTGGAAGTGAAAAATGAATAATTTCAGGGAGGGACTTTTCCTTCTTGTTCCCTTGCACTAGTTGGGAGCAGGAATCTGTTTCTGACCTTAGACTGAATTCTCAGGCTAGCTCTATTAATAGCCCAGACACCAGTGAGCACGACTCCTAGTCAGCAGCCTGAGCTTGCTTGATAGGCCCTCCTTTAGTCTGGATCTGGATGGACTGGGCAGTTGATTAGAAAGAAAAATAAGCCTCTTGCCCCGTATTCTCCACTCATTCAAGTGAGTCATTCTTCAAAATAAAAAACAAAAAACAAAAAAACAAAGTACAATACAGCACAAGATCTTAAACTTCAGCATGCCCCACACATTTCTGAGAAAACATCTGTCACTATACTGAATATCTTTCTAAGCAGGGTAGCCATGTCAGTGCACAAAGCTTCAACATCAGCCTCAGATGATAACACTGCAGAGAAGGGGGCACCCCTTTGGCATGGCTCCCGGGCAATCTGGGCAGCGATGCAAGAGAGACGCTGCTATGCCATAACCAGAGGGCTCATTTAGGGTGAGGAAACTGGGCTTCAGTCTCCACGGTGTCTGAAAAACAGAAAGTTATTCAGAGACCTTTGGTGTGTGCAGCTCCAGAGCTAACAAGAGCTAGCTGTAAATCACTCAAAAGAACTTGCTTAAACTCCACAAATGATTAACAGCTTCTGACAGGCCTTAGAGACATGCTTTGAGACAGGCCAAACTTCCATCATGCTATAAACTGTGGTTTATGATGATGGAAATTTACTGTTTGAGTCTCTTCGTGTCACCAAAGAATTCCTGAGTTAAGTTCGCTTTCTTTAAAACACCACGGATTGGTCCACAATGTCTTGGGATGTTATGCAATGACAATATACCGTTATTTTTCCCGGACAACACGTGCTGTAGTTTGCCCAGTGAAAACACTGTCATAACCAAAAGTGGCTGAGAGGAAAAGGCCACAACTGTCATTTTACATAAACATGGTCTCAGAGTTACATCTTATTGTCCGCCTCCAAAGTTCCTCCTTATTGTTTTAGACACTAAATAAGACGAAAATTACACTGTTTAAGAGAGATGCATGCTCTGTCACAATGGCATGTTGCAACCCAGAAAAATTTCCAACAGAGGTTGTGGGGGGGCAGTCTGCATTGTTCTGTAACTGACAGACTTTAATACCTACTTCACGCCATTACTTGTTTTTTCCACTCACTACACATCTGCACTTTAAATGTGGTCCAGTGCAACCCTGTGAACATCTCCCTGGAGAAATTCACAACACTCGACTTCCAACATGGTCAGACAGTAAGAGTTCTGACAGACCGCAAACCAACTCTTGCACTGCTACTTAACTTTGACAATGCCTGAAATACACACTCGAGTCCTTCATTATCCAGAGACTGTCACATGACACCTCTGAGCAGAATTATTATAGCTTTTAATTGAAAAGCACTGGAATTTTTCTCATTATTAATATTTGTAAATGTAAAAATCAAATTTTTAGACCCTCAACACACTAAAAACTCACGTCAGAAGTAGTAGTCTAGTAGTGCTACTTGCAACATTTCTACAAAACAGCCCCATCACTGTACTTTTGTACACACAACGAACAAAAAAAGCCTTTTAGAGCCATGCCCCTGAAATTTTGGTGCCAGTCATTGCACTTTAACAAACTCCTCCTACAGATCAACTTCAGATTTGGTCAGTTTAAACCAAAGACCTTTGAGATGCTAAGTTTTTGAGTTGTCATTCAAGGATGTGCCCATGGCGGCATTTTGAATTTTGATGTTTTGCCATGGCACAAGCAGCTGCTATAACTCAAATGTACACTGTCCAATCTGTCTGTAAACATGATGCATCAAAAACTTTTGAATGAATTCTGATAAAACTTTGTAGGGGTGTAGAGTGGGGTCACGTTAACAATCCATTAAAATTTGGCTTACATTCACCAAGGTCTTCAAGGTCAACTTAATGATTTATTAGTTGAAAACTGACAAAAAGCCCTACAACTTAGAAACTATGATTCTTACAAGTGTGGTGTGTATTGTCAACATCTAGAAAAACAGGTATAAAGATTTAAAATATGTCACATTTGACCTCTGACCTCTCCTTCAAGGGAGAAAATAAATGCTTGTACTGACATCATATAGGCATGTAGGGAATGATTGATTGATATTATATATATATATATATATATATATATATATCACACACACACACACACACACACACACACACACACACACACGCAGTATATCATTTTACTTTACTACTTACTACCTCTGACAACTTCTTCAAGATCAAACTTTCATAAAATGTCTTCCATCTTTAAAACTATGCTTAAAATTCTGCTGCCTTTGCTTGTATTGGAAACACTTAGGAAATTATACTGGTATACGTGGATTCAAAATATCACATTATAGTTTGCATCCAAATATGTCACATTTGACATCTGCCTTTTTTTCTTTTCTTCTTCTTTTTTTTTTTTTTTTAAAGTTGACCCCCAAAATGTGTTATATTTTAAAAGTACTGTCAAGAGAAAGAATAAGCTGTCTTGTTAGCTAGAAATATACTGTTGTATACAAACCTCCGCTGCCTTGGTGGAGGTTTGCGCTCTCCAAGTGCTTCTTGTGTTATATTTTTGTTAGTTTTGTAGGAGAATCTTAAGTTCTCATTCAGTTTGAATTTTTATTTAAGTTAAATATTTTTCACATCTAGTTTTAGCTTTAGTTTTGTTTTGGTTAACTATAAACCCTGGAAATCATTTTCTGTCCCTCTGTGGTTTGAAGGTTACATATTTAAAACAACTTTTTAAAATGTGCTCAGTGTGTGTTCTGTAATTCGATCTGACAAACATAAATATCACACAGATGTCAAAAAAGGGGGAGGCTGGTAGTCTGCTGTGGTCGTTAACAGGTGGACTGGAAGTGTAAGGACACTGAGGGCGTCTATTTCCTGCCCAGTGAGGTGAGACAATACAGGAGAACAAATGTCTCATGTTATAAAAAAAAATTAATTAAATAAAGAGGACTAAAAATTAGTCCTGTGCAAAAAAATTTTTTTTTTTAAATCCTAGCGTTCCATTTGAGAGGGTAATTGGAAAAAAAACCCCAAACAGTTTTATTTTAATAAATTATTTTAAAAGGTATTCTCATCGAGCAGTAAACAAACCACTAACAGTTAAAACAGTTAAGCTTCTGCATCCATCCCATTTCCCCTCAGCTTCACTGCCAGTAACAGACCAGTCCGGTTTCTGTCTTTTTCTGTGGGATCTCCAGATCAAATTATTTTTTTAATCCTTTTTAAAAAAGTGTATGCATAAATATACACTGAGATCTGCTACAATGATATCATCATCCCTGACTGACACAGGAGGGTACTGCTAACACACAGTGCACTTACTCAAAAGCAGCTCAAAGTGTCACAGCAAGGATGTCCACTGAAGGGCAGCAGGATTATCACTACAGTTTCACATGGTCAATAAAAGGACCACAGACTGAGTTACAGGAGGGAGATAATTCACTCAAATAAATAAATAGGATTGGAAATGACCTGTGGACTGGGTACTTTCTAACACCATTAACAAATGCATACTGCATATGATGTATATTAAAATCCAATTTAGGTTTGTAGTTCAAAGTTCTCCCTTTGGCCACAAACCAGAAATAAGAGCTGTAGATTACAGCCATAATACAGCTGCTTCTTTGTATTCCTCTGCATTAGTTTACTGACTGATGAGGTCATTTTAACTCAGTGACTGTAAGAAAACTGGACAAAGCCAAATATTCACTGAGTCTAGCAGGTGTACAGCAAGTCCAGACATTAATATGATGTGAGGCATTTTGAGCTAAAAATAAAGTTCGGTTACACGATAAAATACTATTTTTGACCCTGGAGCTTGTGAGAGAGAAATCTGATATTAATTTAGCTATAAGAAGTGTTATATAATAGCTATTGAGAGATAAAAAGTCTTTTTTTTTCTATCCAGCCTTTACACTCCTTTCATTTTCTGTATTAGTGATATTTAAAAAGCATCCACAGAATGAGCATGATCCTGATTTTTGTATGGGCACATTATAGAAAGAAAACTGTTCTAGCTGCTTTAATCCCTACTGTGTCTGTCAAAATTTTTTCTAAAAAACAAAACAAGTACTACAGATACTGAGGAAAAAAGGTCTGAATAAGCATTTCACCTTATAAAGAGCTGCCTTGGGCAACATGTTAATCTGACTAAAGTACCGGATGTTTTTCTTTTTTTATTTTCTGTTACCAGGAGTCTAAAAAGAGACTGGAAGAGGTTTTTTAATAGTGAAAATAAGGAAGCCATTAGCTGCTTAAAGGGCTTAAATACTAAGGCCAGCTCCATAAAGCCGTCCATAATGGATGTCCTCAGGGTCCTCTTAACTTTTGAAGATCATGGAGGCACATGCAGACACACACGCAGACACTCAACAAGAAACTTGTAATTAAAACTCCCTCACAAAGAGGATTAATAAAGGGGTATATGGTTTCCTGCTGGGACACACTGCCATTCAGAGATTTTTTTAAACACTATTTTAGCAGTTTCAGTTAAAACTCAGGCAGAGTCTGTAAATTCAATGTGAGGCTCATTAAATTATAGTGACAGGTGTAATAAAAGTATAACTTTTATTACACCTGTCTTTGTTCAAGTACTAATTAGAGCCTTTAGTACTGTAGAAACCTGAAGGATAATTTAGACCCAGTACTACAGATTATGATCATGATTGATGACCAAAAAAATGCTCAGGTTCAGAAACCTCCTTGGCACTGAGGGTGGAGACACATGGAGGGAGATCTTGGTGCAGTTGGAGTTCCTGCATAGCATTGAGGTCAACATGCCGCAGGTATGTGACTATGTTTATGTAGAGGTTAAATAGAGAAAGCCTAAAGTGCAACGGAGCGAGTCCTTTAAGTGAGAGGGGCTATTTTGGATGTTGGAGATCCTTCGTTCACCAGAAGACAAAGAGCAGAAGCTCTGAAATGAAGGGACCACATAAAAGGGAGAGGGGCAAAACGGAAAAGAGGGGAGCAGGCTCAAGAGATTTGGGGAGGCGGGGGCCACGTGTCAACCCTTTGATCCCTCAATGAGATGCACATGCTGTGGTGTTCAACCAGTTCACATGATTCCAATTCACAGAAGTATACTTCAGACACTTCAGTCCCAAATCAGTACCATTATCAATTTTTCACATAACCACATAAAATATAGACAACTCACAACCACAGTTATGATATATTTTAGTTTAGTTTCAAAAACATTATTACATAGTGCTATTCGGACAAAGACAATTCAACACACTAAATTCTAATCAGGCTACAAAAAGCACAGAGAAAATGAAACTCAAAAACAAAAAGACACATGCTAAGGCCCAAAGGCCTTATTAATAATGACCAAAAAACAGCAGAGGTAGTAATAGCAATAGGTTTTTAAAAAGGAACAACAAACAAACAAAAAAGCTTCTGAATGCACATGGCTTTTCCAGAAAAAGATGAAAGAAATTTTTATCACACATGATAACGTAGAAGATGCAGATTGGATCACAGGTAAATTCCCCACAATGCCTCATCATGTACTGAAACACTAGTGAATAAAACACACTTAAACTGTTGAGAGCATAAAATATCCATCGGTTTTGACCTGTGGAACTCCATAAACTGTTCCAAGAGTTTATTTTATGGTGGGGTGCTAGTGCTGTGGTTATAGTTTCAGTGTCCAATTTCAAAAGGCCTGGCTGTAGAGCGATATGGATAAAGTCACAAACAAGCACGAGCAGGAGAGCGCGCGCGCGCACACACACACACACAGAAAATCGACATACACTGGTTAATAAAAGTGCAGCTGGTCTCTGCCTGCCCCCTCCATTACATTTAAGCTTTATTTCACTGGGTGAACAGCTGCTTGCTAGTTTGTGTAGCATTCATTTATCTGCTGCAGACTTAAACTGATTCCCTCTTTCACTAAACCACTTCCTAAATTCCAATTACAGTTACATCCCCTAAATTGCATTGTGGCAGTGTTTTAAACTCCCAGCCTCTCCACTCTTATCCATCTATCATTATGTTTCAGCATGCTGAAACATTTCATGCTTCACATACACCCGAGTGCTTAAATCTGATACCTGCATCTGTATAAGTATCTGTTATGTCTCTGTCTGATGCGGCAGTTGCAAGGGAAAGAATACAGTAAATCAACTCTGTTTCTTTAATGTCTGGGTTTGTGAGCAAACTAACATCTGATAACATCCCGTCCCTGACTGCATCCCTATGAGCTTTCCACTTTCCTTATCATTTACAGGCGTCTGGCAAACTGTGCTTTTTCTTATGACTTACACCAACCCATTTAACACTTCCACTAATTTACCTGCTCTTCTAACCAGCACATTTTCCCACATTAATTCAAATTATCCATCATCTATTTCTTTTCCTACTTTTACTACAGGATACTTATTTTCCTGCAAACCAGATCAAGATACAGTTTATATATACACCAGGGACATTAGAGGCCATCCTTTACTGCATCCCCTGCCCTCAAGATCTCTACCATCTCTCCTGCTCTTCCTTTTGGCTTGCCTGGAATTTCCTCTTGCTGTCCAGCAGTGTGGTGGGAGCATCTGGAAATGTTTGCTTAAGGGGAGCAGAGGGTGCTGCAACTGAGGACCATACTGGTCTTATTTTTATGCAGTAGTGCACAGTCACATACTCTCGTGCAAGATTTCAACATCTAGAAAATGTCAAACATGTTAAATGCAATCTTAAACAGTGAGGGTAACTAGAGAGCACAGGGCAGCATCAGTATTCATCTGCTGCCAATGTGTTGACAAATTCTGGATATTAGATTTATTAAATGATTATCTTGGGTGTTCAAGTCATAATCTAAAAAGCATTATTTTATTTATTTATTTTTTTATCCTTTTAAGAATAAGAATCTCTTTAGTGAGAGTGTCCTGGGCCAACATAGGCAGCATTAACCTAGTATCTTTTTGATGTACGAGAACATGCAAACTCCACCTAGAAGGAGCCCCGTTCGGGTTTAAATGCTTCACTAGAGGGGAAAGAAAGAAAGAAAGAAAAGTCACCCACCATGCTGCAATCAGTCCACATAAAAATAAATTCCTGCATTTAGCAGTGGTCATTCCTAAGCTTCCCTTTTTTTTTTCTTCTTCATATTTCTCATCAAATCAGATATTTCCCCTCTGACCATGACGTTTGATACCAACATTTAAACATTGTCTTAATTGTTATCTGTCTTAGCTGTGCATCCACTCCCTGATTTTGGCCTCAGAAGTACAAAGATTAGATCAAGGCATTTTGACTCTCAGCCCAGGCAGCTGCCCATCCCTACAAACATCAGTCGGGTTGATATGCCGCCTGTGCTGCATGAAATTCCTCTACAGGCTACTTTGTAACACAAAAACGACAGAGAGCTACAGTAAGAGAAAAGGTACATTTCAGAGAGCTACAGAGTGCGTCCATGTCTGCTTCATCACACCGCAGGTTTACCCTGTCAGCAACAGCATTTAAGTCAAGTTCCTGTTTTCTGGTATACTGCTGGGGGATAGATAGTGCATATATTCTGTTTTGTATGACTTGTTGGTAAACAGACGAAAGCTCTGTTGTTTATAGAGCCTTTCCTTTATTTAGCTCCACAGCAGCTGCAAAGGAAAAGTCCTCCCTTTTTTTTCTATAAATAAGACATATAAATCATGAAACAATGCTTGAAGATGCAAAATGTTAATATTTGCTCTAATGTTTTAAATGACCTACAGTATGTGTGGGTGATTTTTCCTTCTATGGTATGTATGCACTGTGAATGAATACTGGTTTGGATTTCAATGACATTATGAACTATATGCACATATGGTGAAACATAAGCAAAATGTATTTTCACTGGGGTGACTCCAGAAGAACTGGAGATGACTGCACTCTAAACCACAGAGTGAAAAGCTAGAAGAATATGAGAGCTGTCCCACAGGGGTTAGAGGTTAGGACTGGATGCTTTAAATACTATAACTATGCAATGAGAACATGGAATCTGGGTATGCCAAAAACTGAGAGCCACTCTGCAGATATAAATTTGAATTTGATTACAAACTAGTCTGAGCATAGTGGAAAAACTGTGGCATATTTTCTGAAGATGGTTCTTTAATGGACAACTCCAAGTCTCTCAAACAACAGCTGGAGCATGGAACAGAATATGTTTATATGAAATGATTGCTGTATTTCCCTTAACCATGGTTGTCTGACCATAGTGGACCTACACCTGCCACTGCTTCGTCACCTGCCTTGCATTCTCCCTGAATGATAATCATGCCTCGGTTAAAAAAAAAGTTGGTAATCTATTTGGTTTAAGCATATCATTGTTAGCTGAGCACAGGGACCTCAGTGGGGGCCATGGGAACTGGGCTGATTATTTATAGCAAGTGGGAGGACTGGCAGGGGCCACTTCAGTGAGGCTTTAGAGGAATGTTTAAGGTCGCCCTCTGACCAAAACTTCTGCAGAGTGCTGAGAGTGGAGGTTGGAAGGCGAGCTTCGGCCGACATGGGACATCTGCAGAGATGAAGCAGAAGCCGGTTAGCTTGAGGGTCGGGTGAGCGAGCCCAGCAGGGATAGGAAGGAAGCAGTGAGCACAGGAAGTTGGGATCTCAAAGTAGGTCTGAACAGGGTACTTCAGCAAGGCATTTTCAACATCAGTCTTCAGGCAGCTATTCCAGAGAGGTTTGTAGAGGAATCCATACACAAGGAGGGGATAGATGAGCCAAAAGTCATTAAAACGTGTCCAGAGGAAGTCATCGGAGCACGAAGCATCATCTCATTGCTAACTTTCAGACTCTTAGTTTTGTTTTGTTTTTGTTTGTTTGTTTTGGAAAGTACAGCTGTTGCATATACAGCAACATTAACAATGACTCTGTCTTATTCCAGTGTCCCAGCAAACTTTGACAGGACTAAAAACAGGACCCAAACTGAAGCGGCTAAAATGAATATTTTTCTGGAAACCTGGTGGCCAAAGGTTTGTGGTGCAAAAGGGTTAAAAAGCCCTCAGCAGCCACAGTCCCTGCTTCAACTCCACACTGTTTACTGTGTCAGTCCTCCACTCTTTATCTCCCCATAGTTTCTCTCTTTACTGCACAATAACGGAAAAAAAAAAAACCAAATAAAGTTTAATTTTTTTAAACATGTAATTTTCCTGCTAAGCCATTGTAGGACATCCTTCAAGGATCAGGACTACTGGACTGCATTATTCTGTACCATACAACTTGTTTAAAATAGTTTCGCATCCCCTTATAGTAAATGAAGTTAAAAAAATATTCTGTATTTAAATGCTTATATTCCATTTTCATAATGACAGAAAAGCACATTTGTAGCTTGTCTTTCGAGGAAAAACATCTTCAATACTAAACAAAAGATGGCATCTAATGTTGACAACAAATCCCTCCATTTCTACACCTCTTTCATCACCTCTTTATTGTTGCCTTGTGTTCTGTGAAGTGTGGCGTGCCTGCTCCCTAAACCAACTGTTTGCCCTCGCATCAAACTAAAAAAAAAAAAAAGCCCAGCAGACCGCCTGTCAAAGCCACACCTACGGGCCAAAACAGTGTCTACATCACACAGAGAATCACACTACATGCTCAGAGAATGAAGCCCACACACTTTGTCCAGTGCAAAGCTACACAGAACGATGAGTCAGGTTTCACTGACAAGTGTTACGTCACAGTCACATTAAGACAGCTTGCAGAGTAGAGATACACTGCTGCCACGGGATTCACTGAGATAATGTAATGGAGGAGTGATTATAATGTTAGCATTTGATAGTGTATGGTAGCTAAGATTCATATGATAAACATCACTAAAGCTGTGCAACTCTGTAGTTGGCTAGACGAGGTGTGCCACATTAAATGGGACAGTACAACACTTTTATCCCTTGTTTCTCATTCTCAAATATTAAGGCAATAAATCAACAATGAAGAATGAAAAACTACTTGCATTTTTTTGGCTTTCATTATATTTTTATTTATTTTTGCCTTCATTATCATTTCTCAATTTTGCACAGGGGAGAATGATGACTAAGTGGCACGGTACATGCATGTTTCTCAGGAAACTATGGATGTATCCCTATGAAAACCAAAAGGAACCACAGCTGAAATAACAGTGAACAGTTCTGATAATTACTGGAACAGAGAGGACGCTGGGCAAAAAAATACTGTATATTTGTCATTTACATGCTAAATGCCAAACGTAACCTGAAGTTTCTGTGTGTTTATTTAAGTTCTTTCCATTCAATCTTATTTACCAAATCACAACAACAGTCACCTCAAAGCACTTTATATTATGAGGTAAAGACCCTACGATAATACAGAGAAAACACCAACAATCAGACGACACCCTATGAGCAAGCATTTAGCGAAGGTGGGAAGGAGAAACTCTCTTTTAATAGGAAGAAACTTCCAGCACACCCAGGGACATGGAGGGGAAGTCATCTGCCGCCACCAGTTGAGGGTGAGGGGAGGGAGACAGGACAAAAGACATGCTGTCGAAGAGACCCTGAGATTAATAATAACATGGTTAAATGCAAAGTGGTGCATAAACACAGAGAGTTAAAAGGTGAATGAAAAAGAAACACTCAGTGCATCATGGGAAGCCTACAAGTAGCCTAGGCCTATTGCAGCATAACCAATTGAAGGATCAGGGTCACCTGATCCAGCCAACTATAAGCTTGATCAAAAAAGTAACTTTTGAGCTTAATCTTAAAAACAGAGAGGGTGTCTGATTCCCAAATCCAAACTGCGAGCTGGTTCCACAGAAAAGGGGCCTGAATGCTGAAGGCTCTGCCTCCCATTCTACTCTTAAGTAACCTAGGAACCACAAGTAAGCCTGCAATCTGAGAGTGAAGTGCTCTATTGGTGTGATATGGTACTTTTAGGTCTTTAAGATAAGATGGGGCCTGATTATTCAAGACCTTGTATGTGAGAAGAAGAATTCTAAATTCTATTCTGGATTTAACAGGGAGCCAATGAAGAGAAGCCAATATGAGAGAAATATGCTTTCCCTTTCTCATCCCTGTTAGACAAGTTTTAATATATATATATATATATATATATATATATATATATATATATATATATATATATATATATATAAAGAGAGAGAAGTTTTTTTAATTAATTATCAGTAAGGCTTGAGCCTGTCTATTTGTCCTCATTTAACACCCTACTGAGCAAAGAGACAGAATGTGATCATTCAGCATTCCATCCATCCATTTTCTTCAGCTTCCCTGCTTGTTATTTTTACTTTGCAATGACAACATTTACTTGAAGTGTTTCTTCAACAAAGAAATGCCTCTCACTTGATGAATGGGTGTGGTGCAGCACAAACTAAAGATTCTGCCTTTCCAGTTTCTGAGTGAAGTCAATGAGTGTGCACACTTGCAGTGACAGCAAATGAGAAAAACAGAAGCAGCTAAAGGGGAAGCAGAGGAGAGAGGGAAATCGGCAGTCGCTAGCAAGCTAATGGGCTAATAAACTCCAACTATAGAGCGCCTGCATTTTGGATGCGGATGCAAGCAGCAATTGAAGCCTCAAAAAGCTAATAGCTAGTTGAGTAAAAGCCACAGAGGAATGCACCACGGTGATGTGTGTATGTGTGTGTGGAGAAGTTCTCTCAAGAGAGGCAACCGTCCTCTTCTACATGCTTTACACAACTGGCACTGCCCATCTGACGTCGCTGTGTCTGTGTGTATGTGTGTGTGAGTGCATGTGGCATTTTTAGGCTAACAAAAGGAAGCCACAGCCACCCTCTTGCTCCACCACACCCCAGAATCCTGCGTAGTTTTATAGCCACCGGGTGTGGGTGCAGGGGAAGGGCTCTTTATTTATGTCAATCTGGACCTAATGATGGCTTTCAGATGGGTAGATACAGTACACTGTGTTTAATGAGAATAGCAACAATGGGTGTGGTCTGAAGAGCAAGAATTAACATTATGCAGACCCGGACATCTGCTTATTTAATCGCATACCCAGCAAAGGATGTGCCAAACCATCGCGAGGGTAACGAGCCGATGCTGTCACCCAGCCAGCAGCTGCAGCAGCAGAAGCAGCAGCCGCCGCCACCTCTGGGCGTTGGACAGATGCTGGAAGTTTCCTCCCTAGGTGTTGTTCCCTCTGTCAACACACCCTGCAGCTCTGTCACACAGGCCAGGAATGCTGCTGAGGAAGGAACCGGGGTTTGTCACACCCACGCAGATCCAACCCCTCTCCACCCGTCTGTGAACCGCTCAGGCTTGAAAACAAACATTCCCCCCTTTTTATCCCCAGTCAGTGGAGCCAAACACAGCTGTGGAATTCTGGACAGCAAAAATCAAGAAAGGTGTAAAGAGAAGGCAGGGGTGGGTTTTGACACAAAGGTGACAGTCATCTGCTGGAAAGCTGATTGCAGATGACTGCCATCACTCAAACTGTGGTACAGGTTCAGGAAAGTCGACGACTGTGAGTTTCACTTTACATATTTGAGTGGTTATTGTTGTCTTTTCATCCTTCAGCAGACAAAAGAAGCAAAAACAAAGCTGGAGTGCACAGCAGATTCTCAGCTGTCACTCTAGAGCCATGGAACAAGAAAATCTGGGAGCATGTCTAGTCACACAAAGCCAGGTGAAAACCACTGAGCATGTCACACAGCAAAAAATTTAAAAAAGCAGTTTGTGAATAGGAAAGTCTCTTCTGTAGCAATGCTACAGGGGCTAAAATGCCCCGACATCCACAAACCACAATGTCGGCATTTTGGTGAGATAATCAAGGTCAAGTCTAGCCTCATCAGCGACCTACTCAAATCCTGCGGTTGTAGGATTTAAGAAAAATGATTTCTTACCTCATCATCTGGTTGGAGGAGGATGACATCCAACAGAGGTCACACACCGGGGGAGGAAAAGAAACACATAAATGTCAACATGCTGAGTCATATGGAAAAAGAACAACTCTGAAAATTAGATGAACATTTAAATGCAAAGAAAATGCTGGTTATTATCTGAGAAACAAAAGTACCAATACCAACAGGTCTCCCCAGTGTCACTGAAAAATATAATATGTTCCAAAACAATCTGCTGGATGGTGTCTCAATGTTAACACAGAAATTCAAACACTTTTAAACTTATAACTTTCTTGAGAGCAATTTTTCAGGCAATCTTCTTGTTTTCCCACCATGGAACTACTCTCTTTTGCACATTTCTAGACCTTGTGAAGATGTGTGGTGTGTGTGTGTGTTCACAATCATAATTAATAACACAGTTTTGCAAAGATATCTAAAAAGGTTTAGGTGACATGGGTCAACTTTTACTGAAATACACAGGAGAGATAATGAACGACATTTTGATCCAGATGGATTTTTGGGAGCCCTGCAACAGTCTGACAACCTAAGATGTACCCCACCTCTCCAGCCAAGACAGCTGGGATAGGCTATATCACCCATATGACCTTGAATTAGATATACTGAAGATGATGGATGGATAAACACATGTGAATCTGGGAGATTACAGTATCAGAAAGAGGCTTGTGGTAAAGCTTGAGTGAGGATGCGGCAAGGATGAAATTTAGTCATCAGTGGCAGCAGGTTTGTGTTATGTAAGTAATTTGGGGCACGGGCTCCTGGTACAGTAGGTTTACAGAGTTGGAGTGGGCCAGCCAGGAATTTTGTTTGACAGAAAACAAGGAAAACAACCTTTGAAAACTACCACTTCCACACAGAGAAGTCTCATACCGGTGAAGGTTCAGATAAAAATAGCAACGAACTGGCACCAATCTCAAAGTCTAGCACTTTTGAAACATTTGGCAACTCCAGTAATTAGTCATGAGCAGGCTATCCAAATTATTCATGATGTTTGCCATTTGCTGATTCCTTCGGGTCTTAAGAGGCAAAATAAATTTCTTTACTCCAAACCGCCTGTCCTGGGAAGCTTTCTGGCAGGATTACAAATATTGATTCACTACTTTAAACTCAGCAACATCTCAGCCTGTGAGCGTGTAGAGCAGACTGAGGTACAGGTCAGGGTGCCGAAAGACCATTATATCCTCTGCTACCCTTTACAACCATTTCAAGAAGAACATCAATGTTACAGGTGGTGGGTTAGTCATCCTTGCATATGGACAATATATAATGTATGATCTTCATATTACTGCTGATGCTCTTGAAAACCAAACTGAGCAGAAGGCATCACTTCCAGATGCACCAAATTATTGTGGCAGGATGGCACAACAAACAAATGGATAATGCAGACATTCACACTCACAGCTCTTCAAAAATATCCTCAAATTTTGGACTGAAAACATCTAATTATGGACTCGCAGAACTACAGTACTGTAACAACTACTTGCTAATTTTTCCTTTGACCTACATGCTGAGATCCTCCACAAGTGATGCTGTCGGCGCAGCCACAGACAGCAGTGGGGCTCTCCACAAGGCTCGCCCTGAGGGACTCTAGCCCCTGCACACTGTGCACCACCTACTATCCTAATGGGTGAGTCTGGCCTGATGACTAGGGTTTAGCTATTCTCTTGTTAAATGGGTTATGGATGCTTAAGAATGCAGCCACCAATAAAGAAAAAGAAAAAAAAAGGGCACAAAATTAATCAAACACATTACTTAGCCCCCCAAGCTTCTCTGCCCTGGAAACCCATGCCAGGAAGCTCCCAGCGCACAGATTTTGTGCTGATCTTAATGCCAGAGGAGGTTTGGATCTCTGCAGTTAGAGGCTGGCTGAGTTGCCGTGGTTCCTAAATGCTTCCACTTTGCAATAATAGCACTTACAGATGATTGTGGAATATCCAGGAGGAGAAAAATTTCAATCTAACTTGCTGCAGCAGTGGTATCCCATTACAGCACTGCACATGAATTCAGTGAACTCTTTAGAACAACCCATTCTTTTAGAAATGTTTGTAAAGGCAGACTGCATGTCTAGGTGCTGGATTTTATTGACCTGTAGCAATAGGACTGAATGAAAACCCTGAATTCAAAGATTATAAAGTGTGGCTTGATACTTTTACAGTGTATAACAAACCAAACACTGCATGATTTGCAAGAATTAGTCATTTAAAGCCATTCTCTGTGGGATTCAAAACATTTAAAATTGCACCCAAACCTTTTCAAGTACTTGCCTTCCATACTATCTTATCTACTTTGTAACATTTGGTTTAAGAGGATTATCTTTTTGGCAGTTAAAAGACTGAGATTCATTAATGCTTGTGCATTTTATTATAATTATGTTTTTCTGGATACAAGCCAATTAGAAACAGCTCTGGGTTCACGCTGGACAATTTTCTAACACATCACACTGACTGCTTCCCAATATCTTGAATCTTTCTTCCAAACACAGTGAAACAGTGTTTGTTTAGCCTCTGTGCATTTAGTACACACAGCATGATGAGTTACATATGTCTGCATTAAATTACTTCAGTTCAATTTCAGAATGTACCAACAGTTCTGCTAAGAAATATCACAGAGGAAATTTAGATATCAGTGAGCTGAAACATTCACAAGTAAGCAGCTGGACATGGAAAAACTAACATTTGAACTTATCACCATACTGTAATATCTAAAGGGAATCCACAAAAATGATTTAACAGGGATGCTGAAGGTCAATCCCTGGATAGTCACATTTCCTGCAACAAGGATTTAAACAGGTTTGTTTCCCATTATGTATTAAAGGGCTGTTTTATTGCTTAAATCGTCAGTGTAGTACAACCTTTACTGTTATACTTGAGATACTGAGCACGGAGCTGACAAAGTAAAAGCTTCACTGCATATTTCTAATCATCTGAGTGCAGCATATGACACGAGCGAAGCACGCAAAGAATATCACATGAACGCTCAGCACAAGAGCACTCATCACCTCCCACTTTCTCCTCGCCATGTTTATATCCATTACACAACCCCTCTGTGCATACAGTACACCACAGGGCAACTGTTTCAATGAGGGGAATGTTTCAGTGCAACTGCAGCCTCCGGTAGCTCACATCACAAGACCACTGTGCCTCTCTGTGCACACCCCGGGGGCTGACACAGACACATTATGATCCAGGTGAGCTTTAAACTGTTTAAAACAGGGAACCAAATATCTGTGATGCCGACACAGGAACATAACATGGACCAAGGTCACATGATCGTGGCCATACATTTCTAAAAACCTGTCAAAAAGACTGAACTTTATGAATGTCTTTTTGTTAAGCTACATTATTATTTTGATAGAAAAGATACCAATACTGGCGTAGAAACACCCAACAATGAAGGCCAATTTTTGATTGTTTTTCACAGGTTTGCCTGTCAAATATTCTGCAGCATCTAACTGCAGAAAGAAAAAAATAAGGTGAATGAAAGCCCGTCATTGTTGCAAGTGAAAAGCTCGCTGAGGAATGAAACTGAGCCAGAACTTCTTGTTTTAGATGGTGGTGTAATGGGGCAAAGTCTTCACAGCCCTCATCTGCCTACAGTCCTCAGTTTATCTATAGATGTGGTCCCAGCGTAGTCCTATCTGCATTAACTACACTAATTACCAGCCAAGTGAAGGCAGCTGCATGGGAGGAAACTAGGTGATGTCTGTGGCTTGGATTTGCAATTACCTTTGGGGGAGCATGTTCAAAAAAAGGAAAGAAAAAAAAGCTGCAATCCCCAAAACCTCTTGAATTAAAGCCAAATGTCCCCACTTTAATCACCTCCTTTGCGATGCTGAACACAGGCAGATTACAAAAAACTGTCACTGTCCAAATATTTATGGAGCTGACTGCAGTTCTGCGCGGTCCAGAAATAGTTCAGTGTGGTGAGTCTTTGGTACCGCTCTCACATAGCTGCAGAATTACAGTCCCGTCGTCCCGTGTGGAGCTCAGGCTGCTGCCAGGCTTTCCGAGGATTTTTCGTCCAACGGGACGAAGTGTACCCTCTGTCCTGTCTGAGTGCACTCATAAAAATAAAACCTGCACTTGTATCACTGCATTACAACCCGGACCTGTAGCCAAACAAGCCTGATACGAGGATCGTGACGGCTTGTGTGTTTAATTAATAAAAAGAAAAAGAAAAAAACAGTTTAAAGGAAGGACCTGCTCAGTTTTTTGTAGGCTGCTCCCATTCAGAAAGTGGACGAGCATCCCCGCATGCAGTGTCGGATGTAAGGACTCACCGTGGTTGAACATTGCGGACCGAAACCGGCTGTTGCTGGATGAATTTTCCATCTTAAAGTTTCACTTAGCGCCAACGACCGCGACCTTCTTTTCCCCCCTCCCTCTTCGTAGATATTCGGCCTTACTTTCCACCCGGAATGTGAACACGGCGGCTGTGAAACACTCCCCTGCGTGTTGTGACCGGACAAACCCGTCTCTATCCGCACACGCGCTCACACACACGATCGGTTCCCGGTTCAAACTGTCGAGTCGCCTCCAGCCTGCCAGCTCGGTGACGTCACAGCTGCCGCAGCAGCGTCGGAATGAAAACAATCGCACGTGGATGCGCGTTGGGAAGAACGGTCACGTGCGTCTCCGAGGACTAAACACAGGTGTGTACACTTACAGACACACCTGAACATTACTTCTTTTTTTTTTTTTTACTTCATTTATATTTCTTTATGACAGAGGAAGGCTTATTGTATTAGCTCTTTTATTTGGTCAAAAAAGTCTTTAAAATATCATAATAAACACACACGAGTGGCGCAGCTTTTGCCATTTTCCCCTGGTCAGTATCGCAAAGGATTTGAAGTGGTGTGATTAAAATTTAGGTATTACCCCCACTTTCTTTCTTTTAAACATACCTAAAAGTAACTGGGCAAATAAACATTAATTTAAATATTATGATAATTTTTTAATACACGGGTTGCAGTCAAAGGACTTATTGCAGCCTGAAAGCCATAAACGTCACTAAATGCTGAGTTTTCCTCTCATGAGTTGCTTTGCCACGTGAACATATGATTGGTTGGAGCTTTTCTTGGACACTGCAGTGGTTTGGTTAAAATGGGGTACAGTCTTTAGCGCCCAAGTACTGAAAAAACAAACAAACTATAAAACAGTGTAAAACTAGCCTACCTAACATTTGATCTTATGCAAACAGTCTGCTAATCAATAATCGATTGATTTTAATGCATAAATTCCAAATCTTTCACGGTGTCAGCTTCTCAGATGTCCGTTTACAGCAGACTGCAGTAAACTGAAGAACTGTGCAAAGTGTTGATGTGACAAAGCAACACGTTTGAAGGTGACACCTCGGTGAAGTTGCGATAACTGCATTTCTTACTGGTTCCTTAATTACATACTCTCACTTGAAGACTTAACTCCACCGCTATGCACTGAAAATGCGAGCTTAAACAGTAAGACTGCCCTCTAATTTAAGAATAGGATGTAAACACTTCTGTCACTCGTGCTGTTTCTTCTTTGTTTCTAATAGTAGTAGGAATGACTGGTGTATACCACCTACTATTAAAAAAAATCTGAAAGATGAGCAGCTATAATGAGATAGATGGTGACATCTGGTGGTCGCTTTGTAAACACTTTTCAAATACACCCTCCCACCACCCTTGAAACAAACACTATTTTTATCACTTTAATGCAGCCCACACATTTTCTCTACAGATAGCGCTGATACTGATCTCCAAGTGAGAATTTACTGCGTGAAGCACATCCCACTGAAACAGTCATATTTAGACCTCAGTGGTGCTTCAGTAGTAGAAGATTAGCGAATATAGTGAATATACTGTAGATATAGTACTGTGCAAAAGTCTTGAGCCACTTGAGTTTTTACTCCAGTCCTTGTACCTGACCATTTTCAGGGGACCTTTGTTAAGCCACTTATATTCTTACCTAAACTGGACAATAGGATAAAAGAAAAGAAAAAACTGTCTGCAGCAGCTGAACAGTATCTGAAAGTCATGTCCTTAAGAAATAGGGGGGAAATCCAGCAAAAACCTGACACAGGACCTGCGAGATACATCTGGCTCTTCAGTTGACCATCCATCAGAAATGGTCTCAGCTGAAGCGTGGCTGTCAAGAAGCCATTCATAATGACGCAAAACAGGGAGAAATGCCTAAGGTATGCCAAATTACCCAAGAACTGGGCTGAAAATCAGTCGCCACAGATCTGATGAGAGGGATGAATCCAAATTTGAAATTTTTGGTTCAAATAATCATCAGTATGTACAGAAGAGTTCAGGAGTGAGGTACAAGAGTGAGTGTCTACAGCCACGGTGACACATGGTGGAGGCTCTGTCAGGGTTTGGGGCCACATTTCAGCCAGTGGTGTTGGAGATCTTGTCACAATTGATCAAATTATGAGTTATAAGTACCATCAGAATTCGATCCACCACGTAAATATAAAAATCTCAATAAATCGCTCCATTTTCCTAGCAACATATAAGGAAATGAAAGGTGGCTCAATACTTTTGCACAGTACTACAAAAGAAGAACACACACTGGTTTGTTTTAAGGAGCAACAGTTTTATTTGTAGCTGTGACAAAATGAAAAAAAAAAAAAGTTGCCTCCTCAAGAGTCTAAATGTTCAGGATTAAAGTGCAGAATTGTTTTCACAGCTTGTGTAAAAAACAAACAAAAAAACAACTAACTAACAAAAAAAAAAAATTAAAACTGACAATGGAGATCTGGAAAATATAAATACGATACAGAACAAGATGAAATCTCATACAACGTGGTTTCAGCAACGATAATCAATCCACTTGAATCAGGCTTGCATTTATGATACATTAAAAAAAAAAAAGGAAATCAGTTCATGTTTTCAAATCGTTGGCAAGGCTAGCTTACAACAAAGGCACAGCATTGTTCAGAGGTAACGATCCTTTGCAAAGAAGTGCTGCGGCGACATTCTCAGTGATCATCAACACGTCCTCACAAACACATCTAACATGCTCAACACGGCTCAGACAGGGATGGAGAAAGAAAATGTGCCCACGGACGAACACATAAACCAGGCGGGGCTCATTTTACAGAAGCGTGTTTGTGTTATCAACCTGCGTACTGACAGGGGTTTACATGCTTTCTCAGTGTTAGTGCTGAGGAGTGGTTTTCTATGAAGCCGCTGAATTAACTGAATCGAGAAGAAAGCTCCGGAATATTACGGCCCTGAGCCAAAAACAGTATGATGAAGAGGCGAGGAAGGCCAGTTGAAGTGCTCTATTATCAGAAAGACCAGCAGTGGTTGCATCCTCTGTGGGCATCACACATGGAACAAGCAGTCAGAAACAACAGAGAACATCATTCACAAAGGACCGGTCAGGCAAGTCTGTGTCATCATCTCTATTTTCATTTGCCTCAGTAATCTTCCCCATATTTTAGAGGCAGACAACTCTACAAGAAGTTACAGCAGAGCCCCGCGTGTCCCTCTTTTCAAAAAACAGTATGCCCCCCCCCCCACACACTTTAAACTCAAACATGCACTTTGGCTCTACCTGCTAATATGTTCAGTCTCAGTAATAGCAAGATAATTGTGACACCTCTTCTATATATCTCCTGCATATCATAAAGAGCAGCATGTTATCTGTCTTAATGTGGTTTCAATGTGACCTCACAGACTGACAGTGTGTGATGTGAACGTAGCTGAATAAAAAACAACAAACTCACCACAGTTAATTCACACTTCGTCTTGCACGAGATATTACTGAAGAAAAAGAGAGATGGCATTTTACCAACAGCTCATGACTTCAGAATAATTTGATACAGTGGGAAATGCATGGATTCATTTTCTTGCTGGAGAGTTATTTGAAAAAATGGCTAACAGTTTAATTTTTGTATCATTAATATGGAGCTATGGCCAGCAATTGACAATTTTGAATCTACCCCCTTCTGGGTAGAATTGTTTGTGCTGAGACTTCCTTTGGTTTTCTTATTGATATATAGTGGCATTGTTTGCTCTTGCTATCTCCATGGTAACAAAATAGCAGGAGCCCATCTTCACATTCCACTTCCTGTTAGTGTCACTGTACAAAAACTAGTTGCAATTCATCAAGATGGTGTTCATGAGATAGTTCTAGCTAAATAACCACAATAATTACTTATCATCTCAGAGACGCAGAGTTTAGTAAAGCTGGGCAGAGGTTCACCAATCTGCCAAAAAAAAAAAAACTGCAACAGATGGAAATAAAAATCTTTGAGTGTAGTGGTCCTGACTGAACTGTGTTTGTTAGTACTGCCGTGCCCCTCCACTTTACAACAGCCATCAAAAATGATTTCTAAGATGTTTCCATGCTGTTCTTGTGTGCAGGTTCTGGCAACAGACAGAAACCCAGGAATCGAGTATGAGTATTGGCTCCCTCCAGACCAATATGCCCTCTACCACGGTAGGAGGAGCCCACTGCGACAGGCTCACCACACTGCCAGCTGCCTACCCTGGAATCAACCCACTACTTCCACCACAACCACCACTACCAGGCCTCCACCAAACACTCCCCGCCCTCACTGGTGTAAGACCTGTCTCCTCTCTTTATTCCCCATGAAGCAGATTCATAGATTAAACCATTAGTTTAAAGAGAAAAAGTCCACAATCAAAGTCAGTAAACTCCTGACATAATTCAGTCATCTACTCATCAGGCATCACGTTACTTAAAATTTCATTAAAGTTCAGATGAAACTTCAAAAATACACAAGTGCTGCATTTTAAAAAAATGTCTGTCTCAATCATTTCAGTAAGTGAAAACAGTTCTTCCTCTTACGTCAGCAATACGTAACTGAACGTAATGACATAACA
>JAMQGT020008473.1:0-13949 GCA_024447675.2 Pterophyllum scalare
TTATGTCATTCTACTTCGTTCAGTTACGTATTGCTTTTCTCATGAGCTTTTAATGATTCACAGTTCTAAATAATCTTCATTCTTTTTATGCTGGGACTTGGTACAGCCCCCCAGTTTACCCTCTGTCTAGAGCACACCATTTTAGATCCCTTTACCCCTGTGGGAGCTATCCCGAGCCACCTTTTTTCTAACTTGATGCCCCTTGGAGACAGAAGGTGACAGAGGTCAGTGGGTTCCCTTGCTCACAAGACCAAGCTCATGATATAACCTAAGACTCAAATACCAAATAAGAGTCCCAATGTGTAGCTTGCAGATGCTTTCTAGCGGTCTCTGCAGAGCTGGCTCAGGTGGAAACATGCTCCACATTTAAAAGCCACATGGACTGTTGCCCATGCTCTTTCACTTCATGGTTTCTCAGAGCTGGCAAGCTGATGCTAATCTTATATAACAAGCCCCTTCATGACAGTCATAAATTATGAACATGTATTTTTCTACATGGACAAAAACATGTGTAATTGGGTAACAAACCATATAGATGAAATAGGTGAGTTCTGTGTTAGATGAAAAGGCAGATGATGGATTACAGGCGTTTAAACCCAATTTAAGAGCATATAATGTTGAAATGTGGGCTGTATCTCTGACAGTGGCACAGAGTGAGTCATGCTGCCACTGAAACTATGCTTCATATTTTGATTCTGCGTGGTTTGTATTATTTTGTCTCATGTATTATTTTCACTCAAGTAAGCTTGAGAAACAAACTGCAGTTCATTAAGCTGGCAACTATCTTTGTGTTGGAGCTCTGAGGTCCTATGAGATCCTATGTTGACCCTTAATGTGAAAGTCATTCATGCAAACATGATTAAAACATAAAACAAATGACTTTTAATGGATCCAGCTCTCATTCTAGGCTCCTTACATCGTATAACGTTATGTTTTGCATTTTCTAGTGAAAAAACTATGGACACATATACACTAGTTATAATTCTATTCCACTGTTGCATGTGTTTTAATAACTATTCATCTATTAGCTCAAGCCCATTTTGGCTTGTTTTTTATTTTATTTTTTATTTTTTTTATAAAAAATGTGAAGTAATTATGACCTTATTTGGCAAAACAGTAGGTTAACCTGTCCCTAAGTCTGGGTACAAGAGGGGATTTAATGATTATTTTTAGCCCTGTTCTAGAGTGGAAATATTCTTTTTTTATGCTGATTTTCCACCAAAGTAATTTTTAAACACGTTTTTCTAACTTGTCTTTGAGGTGTTTTATCTTAGCCTCGTATTATTCAGGTTTATATCAGAATCTCATTTTGGTGAAGACTCTGGCTCTGTGTAGGAAACCATAATAATTGCTTGGTGCTTCTTAAATGAGTTAAAATGACACCTCTAATTGCACAGTAATCTTGTTTAATTTAATAGCCCAGTATAATTGAAAAGTCATATGTGGGCAGGATGCATCAGTGTTCCTGTGTTTCTAACTTTGGTCTGTAATGGTGTGGAAGCTTAAACACTTTAATTCAATAATATGCAAGTGTTATTATGTTTTGTTGTTCTGTGAAATCATTAAATCTGAGTGGTTACATTTCATGGGACATTAGTGAATTAGGAGTTCTTTAGTTCTTTTATCTACGCTGTTTTTATGAAATTTATATTCTAAATTTCTTGTCCTCTGTTGTAAAACCTCAGCCACTAATCACTGTTAGTGGCCTCCAGTATTAAGCAGAGGCTGATGAGCTGTTGTGTTAGTGATATGAACAACATTATAGCCAAGGGTAAACTGTTACTGAACTCTAAATTCTCCTGAACTGAATCCATCTACTCCTGCAGCACATCATCAACATCAGAGTGAGCACAGATATGATTTTGCTATTTTGTTCACTAAATGATCAGACTTGGGCAAACCTAAATAAAAAAGATCATGGTATAGGAACTGTTGCCTGATGGTTGTTTTCTAGAGCGTCACTTGGATGTGACTTTTAGTCCATCCTAAATATGTCTGCAGCCTGCTGCAGCTGAAGTCTTCTGTGGCACACAGATCACACAGGCACCTCGGCTCGTGCTTTTGGAGCTTAAACCTTACAAAGAAATTGTGAAATAATAATGGAAATGCAGTACAAACCACTGAAATAGCCCATTATGGTTAGTCACCAGGTAACAGGCAACCTAACCTCAATCAAGGGTTAGGGCTTGGATTGTCATTTGAATATTTTTCTCTTAAAAACAGAAAAAAATCAATTAAAGAGACATCAAGCTGATATAGAGGAACATGCAACAAACAAAAATACTTTTCCATCAGGACTTTAGATGATATATTACAGATGCAACGGTGTGTGGTTTCCTTTGTTTGGCAAAGGTCACTGGTTCAGTTCTAGCAGAGAGACAAATCCTCTTTGGAGATGCATGAGAAGGGCATCCAGCATGAAACTCGAATCAAACATGCCGAGTGGTGACTCCTTGTCACAAGGGAGCACTCCAATATAGCTTTCTCATCCCTTTAACAGAAATAATCTTTGCAAGATTTTGTTTGTTTGTTTTTATAATGGTACAGCTGTCTCTGAAATGCACTAAAATTTCAATGGGACTGAAAATCAGAGTTAAAGTAAGACTAATCCTTGGTGGATGTGCCAGGGTGCTTTGGATCCAGCTCAGCTTCAAAGTTGGGACTGATTGTGTTTGTTACGGCTGTGTGCTGTACTGTTTTCTGTGTGTGAGGGATTGTTTTGCGTTCTCTCTCAGCTGCATTCTGCTTCATACCACTCTTTGGTATGAAGCAGAATTCATCTAACGCATGCTCCCGAGTCCCTGAATGTCATGGTCCTGGGCTTGTTACTCAGCAATTTTAGGTTTTGAACTTTGTGGTTCTGTTTAATTATTCTCCATGATTCCTGTGTTTCTTTTTTTTTTAAGTTGGATTGCTTTGTGTATTTCAGATGTTGGTTTTGTTTCTAATTCTTTGTGGCTTTTGAGTTTAGATCTCCCTCTGTGTTCCCTTCCTCTTGTGTCTAGTCTTATGTGTTGAGTTCATTCATGTGTCTGTGTAGTTTAGTTTCCCTCAGCCTGCCTGCTTTCCTGTTTCCACCTCAAGTTATTTCCTGTTTTATTTTGCCAGTCCCTAGTTTCGTGCAAATTGAGTTGTGCGTTCCCTTGTCTCATTAGTGTGATCCAGTTCACCTGTTCTCCACTGCTGTCTCCACTCTCCCTGATTACCATATCTGTATTATCTGTGTCGGTCCCAGTTTGTTGTCATGCCATACTAACAAGTAAATGAATGAGATGCTAGAGACATGAGGCGCGTAACAGACAAGTCTTTGGAGTGAAATTGGTGCAAAATTTTTACTTTAGTGCAAAACTGAAGTTGCTTATATCTGGATAAAGTGATGGTGTGCATAAAGCCTGTACCACACTGATACATATAATATACACACATACATATAACGGATATGGGATGCACTGATACTTCTCCCACCCACCTCAGTTTCATGGGCATGACCTAGTTTTATAATGTCCATTATACTTGTTAAGCCCCTCCGGAAACCTGGACACAAGCGCAGAGCACGGCTCTAAAGTTTAGTTGTTTTTTCAATAAAAAATAAGTAGTCTTTTGTCACAGAAAATGTGGCTGAGGCCGGCATCTCAATCAGCCCAACAGCCCACAGGTGAGGGACGAGGATGAGGTACAGCAGGTGTGTAACTGCGTGGGTGGAATCCACTCCTTGGAGCCGCCTATGGAGGCACGGCCACGGAGCCTAAACACATCCACAAGCAAAGAGAGAAGGGAGAAGAAGGAGTAGGCCGGCCAGGGGGCGGGGACGTGACAATACGGATATACATTGTTTTTAAATGGGCATGTGTACATGGGGCTGAAACAGTAATGCTTTCCAAAAAACAACTTCAACCCTCAAGCATTATTAATGATTAAGTTCAGGTGACAATAAAGTGGTATGAAGGGGACCCCAAATCAAATTCTGCTTAGGAGCCCCTTCAAGAATGGGCCCTGCGTACAGGCACCAATGATCTTCACAGCTGCTCTCACAATGGGCTGGAAGATCCTGCAGGGGCCATACCACACCGCGATGCAGCTGGTCTGGATGGTGCCTCTGTAGAAGTGTTGGTGGCTGGGGCTCTGGCTCTGCTCCGTTTGTTATTAGGGCCCGGGCACTAAAAGTGCAAAGGACCTATTGTTCATCTGTATAATAAGACTTCTTAATGTATGTTGTGACAATTACTCAAATGACCTAACAACTGACCAACTGTTTTATTTTTTATGTCCCATAGTGAATTACTGAGTAATTTCAACTATGAAGCAATTTAAAAAAAAAATCATTTTGACATGGGTTTGGTTTTTCATTGACTCTAGATTACATACTGGACAGGGAAGATGTTCAGTAATAATGCAATGGGGCAGTAGTTGACATATTTTTCTCTTTGTTTGGTGTAGTTGATAGTTTCTTTGTTATTGTGCTTGGTGTACAGGAAATGTGTGCTTATGGAACTGTCTTTAAGACATTCCTGCAGTTTGCTGGTGTCTGTCATCTGGCTTCATGGATAGCTAAGGCTGGGTATCATCTGCATAACAATGAAAATGTGTGCAATGCTTTCTAATACAGTATTTCTGAATCGCTAACAGACATTTCCTGAGTCCATCACCCATTTTCCCAAAACCTTAAACACAAATCTAAAAACTCAAGCTAAATTCCCCAAATCCCAGACTTTCCTGTCAAAATCAAACCATGATTGTAAAATTCAGTTGCCTGTGTGCAAAACCAAACACTGTGGTCAGATCACACACACAGCAGGTAAAAAATATATTCAAAAAGACCATCTGTTACACACTACAGGAAATAATTTAAGACACTAGCCAGAGCACGTAGTCAACAGAAAATGTTTATTTCAAGTGTGTACAGTGAAACACTGCCATAGTCAGAGTGATATGACAGTGCTGAATGAAGGGGAAAAAAAAGAAATAAAAATTAAAATCACATTAAAAGCACAACACTATAGGACGCAGATTCATTCTGCGCCATCTTGTCTGTGTGAGTGGTCCGGCCAGAGACCCCCCCCATTCCATCGCCTCCAATATATCCCTATTGGATTGAGGAAGGGGCTGTAAGGTGGATGGAACACGTTCATGTAATGCTGGTTGTTTGTGAACCAGTCGCGTATCTGAATGGCACAGTGAAAGTTCACATTGTCCCAAACGATGATGTCTACAGGAGGCACTGCTTGCTGATCCAGCTGTTCACACGCAGCAGTGCGATCCTGTAGACTACCCAGTTTGTGTGCTGTGTGTAACACACGACAGCAGTGTTGGAGGTTTTCTGAGTTTTGCAACACAGGTGTGAAATGACTGAGACTGTGTTTAAGGTTTAGCAACACATTTTGAGTGTGTTTAGTGACTGAGAATGTGTTTGCTGTTTGGCAAAAAAGAGTGGTTGAGTTGCACCGGATGTGTCTAAGTGCCTGAACTGTGTTAGCGGTTTGGCCAAAAGAGGGTGTGATTCGAGAAATTTGTTTAGGCCTCTGTGGATTTGGTTTGAGGAATGGGGTTTAGTGTTTTAGCAATTCAGTTTTGGCAATATAGAAATACATTTACATGAACAAATTGGATTCTATTAGATAAATATGATTCAAACCACTGCAGTGCAGTACCTTTAATACCTATGGCATGCTCTAATCTCTGTAATAAAATGTTATGATCAACAGTATCAAAGCTGCACTGAGGTCCAACAGGACAAGCACAGAGATGAGTCCACTGTCAGAGGCTGTAAGAAGATCATTTGTAACCTTCACTAATGCTGTTTCTGTACTGTGATGAATTCTGAAACCTGACTGAAACTCTTCAAATAAACCGTTCCTCTGCAGATGATCAGTTAGCTGTTTTACAACTACTCTTTCAAGGATTTTGGAGAGAAAAGGAAAGTTGGAGATTGACTTTAATTAGCTAAGACAGCTGGGTCAGTGATGGCTAATGGTTTAATTACTGCCACCTTAAAAGCTATGATATGTAGCCAATTAATAGATAGATTGATCATATTTAAGATTGAAGCATTAATTAATTTGAGCAGTTTAGCAGGAATGGGGTCTAATAGACACGGCTTGGCAGTAAAGATGTTAAACAAATGATGAGATAATCGACCTATGTGGGAGCAGAGTTCAGGCAGATGCTCTGCAGTGTGTTGGCACATGGCATAGAAGAGGACAACAATGAAGGAATTAGTAGAGTCGAGGAATAGATTCGAGACGAGTGGAGAGGAGAAGGTGCTAGTGGAAAGAAGGCATCCATGTGATTGCTCAGTGAGTCAGTAGCCTTGAATAAGACTGGATAAAGTCTTTGTCATTCCTAGCAAGCTGTAAGACCCAGAGGTCTTTGATTACAAGCAGAACACTGTGAGTTACTGCTGTCAGATACATTATACAAGGCTTGAATCAGACCACGATGTGTAGCTATTCAGCATCTCTAAGACGTTTTTGACAAGCAGTGCAGTTCACCGTTAATGTTGGAAAAGAGATTTGCAATAGCCAATAAGCATGGTCATCGGTTTGAAACTCCAGTTGCTGTAACATTTTTTTGGGGAATGTGCATTTGTGAAATACAAACAACTTCAGTTAATTTTCTATGAATTGAAGTGTGAACTTTCTTTTGCAGAGTTTAAATATTCATAAATACGTTAAATGGACTCATTCTTATATAGTAATTTACTACTCTTCTTGAGCACTGTATACAGCATGCCTCATTCACCCAAGTGCTTTTTTCTATGTCAAAGTATTTTCTATCTAACATTCACTCTCCAATGAACACACCAGAGAGCAGTTGGGGTTCAGTATCTTGGCCAAGGATTCTTTGGCATACGGACTGGAGCAGCCAGGGATCGAACCAACAACCTTCTGATTAGTAGGTGACCTGCTCGACCTCCTGAGCCACAGCCAGCATTTCGTTTAATATATGCTTTAACAATACTGGTGGCTATGTAGTATCAATCTCCACTTGCACTGGCTTTGCTCACCCAAAAGCTGTACCTTTAACAATCACCAGGTACAGTACACAGGCTTTACTGCATGAGTGAATCATCATTGCAAAATGATGGTTTTAGTTCAAGATTCAGTAACAAGATTTTCTTTAAACACATTCATGCACAACGATGCTGAATAGCTCCTAAGTTCCTTTTATGATTCAATGATCCATCTCCTTTACCTTTTACCTTCATGTTCACATACAAAAGTGTGTGTGTGTGTTTCTGTTTGCTGTTTGTTGTTAAGTGTAGCTTATTTCTAGCTCTTATAAGGCATTACTTATTACCTGACTGAAGACTCATACAGCCAGATTGCAGCATGAGATATCGATGTTGCCTCATATCAGTCAATGCGTCTTATGCACTCCTTCCACCCACATTCAGCGCAGCGTATGAAATGCCTATAGAGAAACACATAGACAACACAAATGCTACTCACTGTGCCTCCATGTCACAAGAATTTATGCTTTGATTTCCTTACAAAGCAGGTGTCATAATAAAACAGCGTGTGCTCTGAAGGATTTTGAAAAGAAAGTCCTTGAAGGGAGCACAGCTTTGTGTGAGCTTTAGATTCTGGCTGTACCATCAGCATTTAGCAGTGAGGACAGCTTGTACAAACTATAGACAGGCAGAGAATTAGGAGAAATTGGACATTTCTGTCTTTGAAATAATCAAAGCTTAATTTAAAATACTAACACATGAAAGCTACCAAGAGTCAGTGGGGGTCAGTGGGGCAGTTTCAGCTCTTGTTGGCAGAGCTGGGATCACATCTGAGGCAGAGAAATTATTTCAGAGAGCCTGGAGCAGCGTGTAGCTGTGTCTGAGGAAAAATAGTATCATTTTATTGTTTCCACATCACTGTATATGCAGTGTATTGGTGCGCATTTTGAGATATGACCTCACGTTTCCAAATGCAGCGCTCTGATTGGTTGTTTGCAAAAATCGGAAAAATTTAACTTGATCCGAAAAAATAAATACCACAGATTTGTCCTGTGAAATGATGCGGCTGCATTAAGAAGAGGTGAGTCTGAAAAATATTTTTAACACATGAAACATTTGCACATATTTTATGCATCCGGTGTGTACAGGCCTGACAGAGGGGGAGAAATCCAGAAATTCATCTGAAAATGTTCTCTTTCAACTGCAGCTGTATCCACAGTGCTCACTCTACAGCCATCATTTTACCTTCCAAATGTAGAGTCGTTCCTCCTCTTTCAAATGATGTGTCTCTCAACTTTGATAGCTGTAAACCTTTTGATCTGTGTGGATCCAAGCAGAGGGAGTACCTTCTAACTGAAGCATATAGATGCATTGTAGTTATAGGGAGGAGTACCAGGACACCCCTTTTTAAAATTGCTGTCATGACCACATTTTTGACATCAGGAATAGAAAAAACACAGTGTGTGTACAACAAGTCCTTGTGACCCTCACAGTTCAAAAGTATTTTGATGGGAGCTACGGTCTCAAATTTGGAAGCAGTTTTTCAATTTTTTCAGGAGCACCAAAGTCAATTTAACAGGGATTTGCCACAGAGTGACTATATTTCAGCTGACAGCTTTGGGCAGCTGTTTTCACATGGTGGATTTAAAATTATGGATAGCTCATTCTGATTGGCAGATTACGCTTGACTGATTTCCATTGGTGGATTTATCTTCAGCAGGCAGGTGGTGTTGGTGTCAGATGATGAAGGTCAGACAACTTAGTCTCCTGTGTTTGTGTGTGTATGTTATCATGCCACTAAAATACAGGCATTTCTAAACCTTATTAGACCTTATTTAATTCTCAATTACAGTTGCAAATATTACTCTCTTATATTTACATACATACATTTTCATTTCTTTTTAATTAATCAGCTGTTTTTTAACATATTGTTACATTTAGATGTTCTGTTAATCTCAACCTTTCAGTCTTCAGTCTCATAATTTATTATTTATTCATTTTTATTTTTTTTTACAGCTTTGTGAATAGTCTTCTCACCTTTTTTTCTGCTCAACTATCACTTTGTTTCCAGCCTTTTATTTTAGTAATACAAGCTCTCAGTTTTCCCCTCAAATGCAGATAAACATTCATGATTTTTATGCTTCTCTGGATACACTCGTCATCTTTCAGCTGGTCTGGTCTATTCTGTGCATTTGAGCTTCTTCAACAATTTCAGCAAAGATTCAGCAATAATTCAACTCAAATCATTCAGCTTTCAGCATTCAGAGACATTTAGAGACATCATTTAATAATTTCAGTTCTGAACATTTTCATAGCAGTTGGTTTAGTTTGGATAAACTTATGTTGCAGGTTGTTTGAGTATGACTGGAATGAAACTGGCAATGAAAATGTTGCATACAAATGCAAGAGGCTGACGAAGACCAATCTCAAAGCAGAAAGAGCACAACAAGGGGCAGGAGGCTTCTCCCAGAGAGGCTGTCTGCAGGATATCCATAGCCACAGAATGAGCATCAAAGTACACACACTCTTCATTCACAACAGAGCTAATGTCTGTGTGTGTGAATGAAGAGGAAAGATAACATCTGGGATGCACAAAAAAAATTACTTAAGGTAGAAGGAGTGTTCCTCATATTAGAGGAATCCCTTACTGCCTTCAGCTGCATGAATTCATAAAACAATGCAATGATTTAGAGGAATGAACCTCTTAATGGCCCGCTTAGCATTTCTGGTTCCATTACAGCGTAGCATCTGCTTGATTTACAGCATAATAATTTTGTGACAGCTTTCACTATGACACCAAATATCAAAAGGTAATGTAGCTTTGGATGTTTGAGATCAAAACAGAAGCTGCTGTTTGTTTTACATTGATGGTGATGTTTGAGAGAGCAGGAGTCTGTTTTTCATTGTCTTGCTTTTTTAAAATAGACAGTTGTCTGAGTGTAACCAGTTACATCAAGTCCTCAGCCTGCAGATTTCTTTGTGATTTCCCAGAAGCTGCATTTCTAGTGTGGTCTACAGAGTAGGTACTTTCTCCTGTCAAGGGAGCCATAAAATAGATCCTGCAGGAATGGATCCAGTAAAAGAATATTTACAAAAATTAAGCTAAGAGAAACCTTGTATTCTTAAAATGGAAATCAGTCAGCTGTTTATCCGTTTGAAGATGTCAAGGAAGTATCAGTGAAAGAAACATCAGTGAAGAATGGTACTTATTAGACAAAATGCCACGTTCATTTCTGCTAGGTCCTAGATGTCAGGGGCCCTGAAAAGCCCAAGGATTGCTCCACTTTATTTTTGTTTGCATTTTTTTGTAAGAAAGTTGTGTCTCTATAAGAAAATGCTGTGATGCAGACGGAACTGCCACATTTCCCTACTGTGCTGGGATTTTCCCCATAGATGGCTGCGGGTTATTTTCTTTTTAAAAGAAGCTATCTATATCCACATGCAGTGCAGTGCTGTCTTGAGATCCATTTCCAGACGCCTCAGCCCCCACTCACACCTTACTTCAGGTGGCCTCAGTAGGTCACATGATAGGGTGGGGCAAAGTCTCACGGTGATTTTGCCCCAAACCCCTGGTGGTAATGACCCATGACTTTTTTCACACCTTGGCTCACGTGATGATACACATGATTAATAGTGGGTCAGTGACCACCTCCAAAGGAGATGGCGTGGCAGGCAGAATAGGACCTAAATGCAGGACTCCGTAGACTGGCATGAACTAAAAAAAATGACTTTATTTCAAATTTCAAACATAAAGTGCAAAAATTCTTCACAGAGCAGAACAAGACAAAAATCCAAAACATGGAATCTTCAAGGAGACATGTGGCACAAACAGACACAACACCAGGAGAGGAACAATCACGGACAACCCAGAACCCAGAAAACACAGAAGCACCAAAATACAAAATTATTAGAAATAAAGGAAGGAAAAGATCTTGAACTTAAATCCAAATCAAATCCAAAACTCAAAACTCTGTGTCTTTAAACCAAGGACCATGACACCTGGGAATCTCAACCTTTTGGTTTCAGAACTGAAGAAGCCTCTTGGGTGAGAGGTGAAATGTCTTCAAAACACATAAAGTAGTCCAGGCACCTTTTTTCAAGCTCTTAACCTACCATGAACCTGGATGACTGAGAACCTACACAGGCTCAGGAGGAGATTGGCAGGCTCCAGGGCAGTGGGCAGATTAGGGAAAGCTACAAAATGAGCTGCCTTAGAAAAGTGATCAACAACTGTGAGAATAACTGTGTTATTATCAGACATAGGGAGACCAGTGACAAAACCAATAGCAATGTGCAAACATTGTCTACTAGGAGAGGGCAGAGGCAAATGCAGATGAAAGCTGGACTACCCCCTGCTGCTGGGCTTGATGAACAGCTGCCTCAATATCCCAAGTGAGGCCTCCTATGACAGACAGTGCTGGGGAATGATGGGGCATGATCTTGGTCCGCTCCCTTGGGGGTTGTGGCCCGGGGTGCTGTGTGTCGGGTTGTTCTCGGGTGCCTGGGGCCGTGTTCTCAGCTCGTGCTGGATCCGCCGGCCTCCGCCGGGGTGGACAGCTTGTTGCCTGTGGCTGTGAACTGAATTTTTGAAATGCTTGCAGCCCTTCAGTCTCAAAACTCCACTGTCATGTAATGCTGTGTGGCAGCCAATAGACCCAACATGCAGGATTTAGGAAATGGAACGGGAACTCCAGAACAGTTTTAGTGCTGAGGTTTTCCAAAAATAAAAAATAAAGGTAATGCTGGAGCCAGGAATGTAAACACTAGGAAACACAGTGAAAGCACAGACCAAGGAAACATACCACCAAGAGTGAAAACAAGAACTACGGGAAATGCGAAAAAGAGAAGCACACAACATTGGACAAGGGGAGACTCAGATATTAATCGGTAATGAGGGGAGAGGAGACAGGTGGGCATAAAGAGGCAGGGGAAGTAAACACAACAAAAAAACGCAGAAAACAGTTACCACAACAAAACAGGAAGGCAAAACTGAACAGGGAACCAAAGTGATCTTAACATGGGGAGAAAAAAAAGGACTACACCGGAGAACATGGGAAGACAAAGGACAAATGCAGATGAGTCTGGGACACCAAGGAACACCAAAGGAAACTAACCATATTATAACTATTACCAAAATAAGCCAGAAAGAGAGCCAAGAGAGCGGGGAAACCACAACAGACTTGACACAAAAGGATAACAGACAAAACAGAGAGGGAGACTAAACCAGGCACAGAAACACCAGGGAGGCAGGAATACATAAGGACTCAGGGAATACACTATACACCAAAGCATCAGTGTAACTAGATGTGAAACCCAACCCCAGGAACATAAATATAAAGAAGAAAAGCAAGAAATGCAGAAAAAATGCACAAAACTCAAAACTGAGGGACCATAACACCCACATCCATACAAGTATATTCAAAGTCAAACTCTGAATAGACTTAAGAGTAGGTACTACAGGGATCATCGTTTGGGGTAAAACATGACAGTACAAATTACTTGTCTAGTACATGAAAGGCAAAGTTCGAGGACTTTGCCTGCACTTCGTTGTTTGTTGGACTTTGTTCATTTTGCATCACAACTTATTCATCTTGTTTTCAGACTTGACTTGCTTAGGCTTCTTGGTATTCTTATTATTAATGCTAATTGACTGGCCAGGTAACCTTCAGTCTTAGCACACTGATTTCATTAATAATTTCACAGTTGGCAGAAGACAGGGATGATGATCTGCTGAGAGTGGAAAGATGCAAACAATACAAACAAATGATGATACATTACCAATCATGTGACATGTTTATTATGAAATTGCACAGCTACACAGTTGCAATAAGACTCTGTAATGATCTCACAGATTCTCTCTCTCTCTGCTCTCTCTCTCTCTCTCTCTCTCACACACACACACACACACACACACACACACACAAGACAGGGGTTGGACAATGAAACTGAAACACCTGGTTTTAGACCACAATAATTTATTAGTATGGTGTAGGGCCTCCTTTTGCGGCCAATACAGCATCACTTCGTCTTGGGAATGACATATACAAGTCCTGCACAGTGGTCAGAGGGATTTTAAGCCATTCTTCTTGCAGGATAGTTGCCAGGTCACGACGTGATGCTGGTGGAGGAAAACGTTTCCTGACTCGCTCCTCCAAAACAGCCCAAAGTGGCTCAATAATATTTAGATCTGGTGACTGTGCAGGCCATGGGAGATGTTGAACTTCACTTTCATGTTCATCAAACCAATCTTTCACCAGTCTTGCTGTGTGTATTGGTGCATTGTCATCCTGATACACGGCACCGCCTTCAGGATACAATGTTTGAACCATTGGATGCACATGGTCCTCCAGAATGGTTCGGTAGTCCTTGGCAGTGACGCGCCCATCTAGCACAAGTATTGGGCCAAGGGAATGCCATGATATGGCAGCCCAAACCATCACTGATCCACCCCCATGCTTCACTCTGGGCATGCAACAGTCTGGGTGGTACGCTTCTTTGGGGCTTCTCCACACCGTAACTCTCCCGGATGTGGGGAAAACAGTAAAGGTGGACTCATCAGAGAACAATACATGTTTCACATTGTCCACAGCCCAAGATTTGTGCTCCTTGCACCATTGAAACCGACGTTTGGCATTGGCACGAGTGACCAAAGGTTTGGCTATAGCAGCCCGGCCGTGTATATTGACCCTGTGGAGCTCCCAACGGACAGTTTTGGTGGAAACAGGAGAGTTGAGGTGCACATTTAATTCTGCCGTGATTTGGGCAGCCATGGTTTTATGTTTTTTGGATACAATCCGGGTTAGCACCCGAACATCCCTTTCAGACAGCTTCCTCTTGCGTCCACAGTTAATCCTGTTGGATGTGGTTCGTCCTTCTTGGTGGTATGCTGACATTACCCTGGATACCGTGGCTCTTGATACATCACAAAGACTTGCTGTCTTGGTCACAGATGCGCCAGCAAGACAGCAATACGTAACTGAACCAAGTAACTAGATAACAT
>JAMQGT020008474.1:0-17394 GCA_024447675.2 Pterophyllum scalare
ATCATATTGAAATGGAAGGAGTATCAGACCACTGCAAATCTACCAAGACCCGGCCGTCCCTCTAAACTTTCATCTCAAACAAGGAGAAGACTGATCAGAGATGCAGCCAAGAGGCCCATGATCACTCTGGATGAACTGCAGAGATCTACAGCTGAGGTGGGAGAGTCTGTCCATAGGACAACAATCAGTCGTACACTGCACAAATCTGGCCTTTATGGAAGAGTGGCAAGAAGAAAGCCATTTCTCAAAGATATCCATAAAAAGTCTCGTTTAAAGTTTGCCACAAGCCACCTGGGAGACACACCAAACATGTGGAAGAAGGTGCTCTGGTCAGATGAAACCAAAATCGAACTGTTTGGCCACAATGCAAAACGATATGTTTGGCGTAAAAGCAACACAGCTCATCACCCTGAACACACCATCCCCACTGTCAAACATGGTGGTGGCAGCATCATGGTTTGGGCCTGCTTTTCATCAGCAGGGACAGGAAAGATGGTCAAAATTGATGGGAAGATGGATGGGGCCAAATACAGGACCATTCTGGAAGAAAACCTGTTGGAGTCTGCAAGAGACCTGAGACTGGGACGGAGATTTATCTTCCAACAAGACAATGATCCAAAACATAAAGCCAAATCTACAATGGAATGGTTCACAAATAAACGTATCCAGGTGTTGGAATGGCCAAGTCAAAGTCCAGACCTGAATCCAATCGAGAATCTGTGGAAAGAGCTGAAGACTGCTGTTCACAAACACTCTCCATCCAACCTCACTGAGCTCGAGCTGTTTTGCAAGGAAGAATGGGCAAGAATTTCAGTCTCTCGATGTGCAAAACTGATAGAGACATACCCCAAGAGACTTGCAGCTGTAATTGCAGCAAAAGGTGGCGCTACAAAGTATTAACGCAAGGGGGCCGAATAATATTGCACGCCCCACTTTTCAGTTTTTTATTTGTTAAAAAAGTTTGACACATCCAATAAATTTCATTCCACTTCACGATTGTGTCCCACTTGTTGTTGATTCTTCACAAAAAAATTCAAATTTTATATCTTTATGTTTGAAGCCTGAAATGTGGCAAAAGGTTGAAAAGTTCAAGGGGGCCAAATACTTTCGCAAGAAGTGGCTAATTTACGTACTGTTGCTTTCCCATCAGCACAAAGCAGTCTGACCATCCTCCTCTGATCTCTGACATCAAGAAGGCATTTTCACCCAGAGAACTGCTGTTCACTGGACAGTTTCTCTTTTTTGGACTATTGTCTGCAAACTTTTGAGGTGGTTGTGTTTTTACCATTCGGATGCTGGGTCTGAAATTCAGCATGCTGTTTTGACCATGTCTATATGCCTAAATGCCATGTGCCTGACTGTGGTGTACCTAATGAAGTCGCCAGGGAGTATATTATGGTTTCAATCCTGAACTGAAAACCCTTTTGACTTTTACATTTATGAACTGTATTAATAAAACACAGGTAGCGTATCCTTTTCTCCAAAACACAATGTTGAATACATTTCCTGCCTTTATATTATTAAATGTATAAATGTGACAAGACACAAACTTTTTACTGGGGCTTCACATTTCGGTTTTGACATCTGTATTTTGTTCACTCACGTACTATTACTGTACTTGGATGTGCTTCAGATTTTCTTTTACCTGTAGAAGACCACAGCTCCATCATCACAGATGTAAAGAGGCCACACATTAAGGGTTGACACCTTGGGGTTCCAGTCCAAATCCTGATGGATCTCCAACACAGAAATATCACAAGGAAATGTTCCCCTACCCTGCACACACCAGACAGGAGGGTCATCAGTATAAGCAATATTTTAGAAAAATTAGGTCCTGTTTGAGATGATTAAATCAGCATACCTTTGCAAACTCCAGGTTTTCAAGAGGAATACCACTGATTTCACTAAGCTGCCAACAGAATTAAAAAAAAAAAGAATTCAACCATTTCCTTCAGTTGCTGAATAAAATGTAGTGAAAACTTTAAAGTGGTGAGTGCATTTCAACATCTCAATACCTAAACACTAAACACAAGCCAAGAGTATAAACACCTGCATCAAGGCAGCAGACAAACCTTCTCCTTGAGTTCCTCTACACTACTGCTCTCTAGGATCACTTCCTGGAAAGGCCCCAGTTTCATTGTAGATGGGCTCCATCGCCGAGACAGAACGGCCAGTTGTGACATGGACTTCATCTTCTCTGGTTCTGTGAAACAGAAGAGGGACCACAGATCAATCGACTGCCCTTTAAGTGAAACTTCAGCAAAGTACACATCCTCAATTTATCTGTCTACATGTGTAGCTTCATGGCATGACAAAAATTCATCAATGTTATTGTTTCAAGACTCTGGAAACAACAGATAATTTAACTTTTGTTTGCTTTATCTTAATAGGAAAGTTTATCTGAACATTTGAAAAAAAGTTTGGGTACAGAACAAAATTAAAATAGCAATACAGCTGTGGTGTTAACTTATAAAGTTTAAGGTACCCAAAATTAAATGCAAAGCAAAGCAATCTTTGAAAGTGAAAGACACGAGTTACCATCAAGGACTTCCAGGAAAACCTCCCAGTTGGAGGAAATGCTGATGTCTTCCTCATAGACATGGTAATCTAAAAACACTGTGCCTGGATTCTTCCACGTCTTTTTCCTGAGACGAACCCTAACCACACACAGAGAAGCATACACATATACTGGTTTGTACACATCTTCATTTTACTTCAAGAGAAACTCCATCACTAGGCCACTGAACTTTGGGAAGTGAACAATCTTACCTGTCGATGCTGAGGTCAAGCTTACACTGCTCTTTCAACTGAGGAAGCAGCTCCTCTTTAGACTGTCTGACAGTCATACCCTTGGCAAACACTGTGTCCACTAGAAACTTGCAGGGCTGAGAAAACAACACCAGTTATTATATTTCATAACATAATGCTGTGTAGCTGTGCAACAGAGCCTGACATAATAAAAGGCATTCAGTTCTTACCTCTGGTTCATTGACTAGTAGTTGATACACTTTCACTCTGTATTCACCCTTTTTAAGGGCTCTTCCTAGTCGAATGGTTATCTATAGAAAGCAATAAAATCTTTGTTGATGCATTTGCTTACTCTCACACAAAGCACTATAATCAAATGAATAAGTTTAACCTGACCTTATTATCATCTGAGAATGATGAGAGTGTCTCATTGAGCCGTACACTCTCAAACTCCTGGTTGTTTGCGTATACCCTAAACACCTTGAACTGGGTCGAGGTGACTCCGACATAGGGCTCCAAGTTCTCCTTAAATGCTGCTAATGTAATTCTCTTGTCCACATGAACCACCAGACCTGATGTGGATCACAACAAACATCAATGTAACATTTTGTTAAAATTACTCCTCAAGGAAGAAAAACGGGTGAATAAAGTTTTCCACCTTCTCCCTTTTGTTTTTCTTAATAATGTTGTCAAAAGCAGTCTAATGTGATTAGAAGAGGGAGAAATACAAGAAAGCTGTCATTCTGCATGCCTGCGGCAGATGTCAAAATGAAATTAAAACTAAAAATAAACTATTTAAGGATTATAACTGCTTTTAAATGCATAATAAAGGTTTGTACATTTCTGTGAATCCCACGAGGCATCATCCTGAGAACAAGGCTCCGCTGTGAAGTACAAGTACTGAGCCTCCGCCTTGCTCTTTCCATTGTCATCATATTCGCTGTCTGTTCCAGAGTCTTCCTCTGCAGTGTCCCAGGTCTCTTTTTTGCCCTCGTGGGCTTTGGAGCGTCGGCTACTTGTGATGCTGTGCGAGTCCAGGCCATTGGCCAACTGAATTGGGCCACTGTCTGCGTTACACAGTGTGTCACTACTGTGGCTGGAGCTTAGGATGTCACTGTCCACTGAGCTGGTGCTGCGGTCATTGTTCACTTCTGAGTCCGACCGCTCCTCACAGGCAAAGTGGTTCTCAGGGTCAGAGGAGGCACCGCCACTGCTCCCAGGTGTGGCCCTGATCCGATTCTCTAACTCTCTGTTGTCTGCAGCGACGCAGAGAGAAGAGTTTGAGTCCGCCTCTTGGGTTGGGGATTCGATATGTTCAAAGTCGCTGGCGTCAGAGCTTTTCTGGCTGTCACTGGTGCTGGAGCCCTGCTGCTGTTGCAGAGACAGATTCTTTAACTTTTCTGTGCTCTCCTCGAGGATAGCCTCTATAGATTTCCTGTTCCCCTTTGACCCCTCAAAGGACGCATCAGAGTCACTTCCTACTTTTTGGCAAAGAGTTCTGTTGGCCAAGGTACCAGGAGACTGCTCTGGCAGTAAGACTAACAGTCGGATCGTATTCCCGTGACGATCCAACAGTTTCCACAAGAGTGAGTCAGTGAAAGGAACCTGATGATCGGTCAGCTCAGAGCTCTCTACAAAAACCTGGTGAAAAACAATGTGCCAATATCAAACTTAATGTAATAATTACATATAAGACTGAAAATTTACACAAAGCTTTAACACAATGAAACACAGGGAAGAAAAACAGTGAGAGCCGGAAGAAAATAGAGACCTTGTTGCTCCTGAAGAATCCCTCAGCTTTCAGTGTCTTGTTTGGGACATAGAGGAGCCGGAGGTCATTATAGCAGCGCTCCAGGACCACACGCATAGTCTCTGCAGATAGCCCTGTAGCCTGGGAGGAAATACAAAGTGTACAAACATAAGCTACGTCAAAATAGCCAACACAGCTGTATTTTACAGTTTTCTGGGTGAATGGTTAAAACAAAATACTGTGAAGAAGCTGAGAATAGTAAGAAACCTGTGCAATAAGCTGTTTGAATTCAGTGATCGTCTGGTTCAAGTACGCCCGAACACTGACAGGAGGCGCAATGGTCTCGCTCTTCAGATCAACAACATGAACCTTCACCATCACCTCTGTAAGCAAAAGAAGAATTATAAACACACCCGCACAAAGATACAGCAACTAATATACTTGATACAGATTTACAGCCGTCACTGGTGTACAGTCCATTTCCTTCTGAACATCACAGTTAGTCTGTTCAGACTCTGCTACATAGGCTTTAATCATACTGAGAACGGGACTATGTACAATTACTAAACGTTTGAACATTTGAAGATTACTGACCTCCAGGTTTGTAAGGTTGGAACACTTGATCTGGCCTGCGGGTCTCTAGAAGCAAGTCAAACATGTATGAAGACTTGACTCCTCCAAGAAGGAGGCCCATTGGCGTGTCCTCCTCGCCTTCATAAGAGCGCTCCAGGTACTCATGGAACTCGTCATATTTCACCAAGCGACAGCAGTCCAGAGAGACGACTCCCTCAAGCTCCATCAGCTGACATACAGAACACCCAAAGGGTCATTAGAGAAATTAAGAGCAAGTTATAAAATTTCAACTCCAAAGCAAGTTTCTTTTCTTCTTGCTGTAGTCACAATACTGTTGTGTTTTAATGGGAGAAAGAAAACACTAAATACCTTGTAGGCCATTTCTGTGGCTTTTCTGAGAGTTTTGTCTTTGTGCACTTCCAACTTGCTTTCAATCATCATCTTCACAGGATGCATGCAGAACAGCTTGATCTAAAGGCAAATAGCATACGATTACCAAAAAAACAAAAAAAGATACAAAGTATTAAATGATCCTTACAAATTAGGCAAATGACCAAGCACCTTGCAAGTGTTGCGTTCAATCTCCCTCTGTCTCTTTTCTTGCTCTTCAGACTCTTTCTCCTTCTGAACCAAACGCTTTATGTGCTCTGGGAAGTCTTCCACAGCTAAAAACTCTGTAGACAGTACACAGAGTACACATTAAATCTAATAGTGTGGAGAAAACCACAGACTTCAACCTATTGCATCATAGTATGAAAAATGGGAAAATTATGACCATAATATAGTGGCACTAAATGATGCAGAAATGTGAAAAAACCACCACTCTTGCTCTGTAATTTCCAAATTTCTCTCAGAAAATTTAACTGAATTAATTTCTTACTTGCATTCCTTGAAGGATCTTTCAGTCTATAAATCAGCATATATGCATTTGTAGAGCTGTTTGGAGGAAAAATAAATCTTATTAATGAGTGAAGGGAAGAGAATGGAGAACAATATTGTTTTAATAAAAATCAAAATCCCCAAACCAATGTATTATAAGTATTTGATGTAAGGCCACAGTCACACAGGCCTAGAGCAGGGGTATTCAACTCCAGGCCTTGAGGGCCGGTGTCCTGCAGGTTTTAGATGTGTCTCTGCTTCAACACACCTGAGTCAAATATAAAAGTCATTAGCAGGACTCTGGAGAACTTGACTGCATACTGAGGAGGTAATTCAGTCATTTGATTCAGGGACACATCTAAAACCTGCAGGACACCAGCCCTCGAGGTCTGGAGTTGAATACCCCTGGCCTAGAGTCTGGTCAGCAACCCCGTTGGCAACCACCAATCATTAAGTAAAAAGCTGTATTCCCCGACCAGTTGGCGAGTGGTTGCTGGAGGCTTCTGCCAGTCATTAGGTGAAATCAGTCGTGTCAACATACTCTGTGCCGCATCAAAAACCTCAATGAGATTGCTCTGGTTGCCATGGTCACCAACATGCAGGGCTTTCAAATTGTTTTGGAGTAGCAGGGGGGCATGCAGGGGGGCATGCCAAAGTAGCAGGCACCATATGACCGAGACCTTTGCTGTCCTCCATGGGCGTCACCCCCGCTCACACTCCGTATCCAGGTCATGACCTCAACTGAACTGACAAGTACGTATAAATTGTATTTGTCGGTTCAAATTTTTTTAAAGATGAAGAAAAATGGAAAACAAATGCAGTCAATTATGCTCTTATCACATTTATTACTAAAAAAAAATAAAAAGTTATCGGCTCTTGTCATTTCTTTGTTAACAAAACAATTACATTCACTATTTTATGAGTACTATCCCCTAGATTTTACTATGTTTTAAAGACTTTCATTCAGTACTCCCATAAATATATCAAAGTTACTATAAATGAACAACTTCTACTATGAAAGGAAGAAATGCCACAGCTGATGTGTTCACAAACCATTACTTATATGCACTGCATCTCAACAATGTTATGGTTTAATTTTAAATAATTTTGAAAGTTAATCTTCAGAAGTACAGAAGCTATGCTAGTGCATATTATTTTATCGTCAAACTTGCCCCTGAACGAACAGCACGGTCGGCTATGAAATTCATCATAAATCATGCAGACGATCGCATTCCACGAGGCAGGCGACCTTTCTCTTATCTGATCATTAGAATTCTATTCTTGACATTGTTCATGTATACCTAGATTACTTACTTTCAACCTCGGACGTGGGCTTGAACCATTTCTTAAGCCCAATCATCTGATCCCCATGTCTGGCGGCCACTTGTGACGGCTGCTGTTTTCTCTTATTTCTCTTACATGCATGAGAAGCCATGATGGCAGCAGACGAGATGAATAGTCACATGACAGTCGTGAACCAATAAAATGACTCAGATTGAAAGAATGTAAAAATTGCCCTGGCGCTGGAAATGGAGACGGCGGATGCGCAAAAATTTTTTTTAGGAAAATTAAAACGTAGACGGTGCAGAGTGGTAGAGAAGGTCAAAAATGCGCCTCGCGCCGGCATAATTTGAAAGCCCTGAAACATGTTTCAAAAGAAGCAATGGTCTTTCTGTTTTGCTTAGTACTTTTCAAGTTTCACTACCACTCAGTGAGTAATTGGTGAGTGTGCACTTATCAGCGTTCTACATGCAAACTATAAGCGACCACTCTGCTAGCAACCAAAGAAATCATAAGGTGATTTTTAGTGCAGCACCTTATCCTTCTTTGTGATTGATTTTACCTAGCAAAAGCAGCATCCAGCAATCACCCACCAATCAGCCAAGAAATAGACATTACTCCCTATTACTGTTGCCAACCAGTCTCGAGGCCTGTGATTGAGGTGGGACACAACTGACCTTGCAAAGGCACTGGAATAATAGCCTCTGCTCCCTGAGGATCCCCCATATGTTTTCCTAATATCATCCTGGGTGATCTGTTTGACAGGAATGCAAAGAAGCAAGCAGCAATGATTCAACAGAGATTAGCATAACGACATTAAGCAGTATGTTAAACGGCAGTGGCATCGGATGCTTTTTATGGTCTAGTATATAGATATATGTATAAATAACGGGCAATAAAGACTAGCAGGGCTCAACATTTATTTTCAGTAAGAAGGTAAAACGGGTCATTCAAAAGCAGCTGACCTTGCTAACATGCTGATCGTTGAAACTGTACCACTGGCCATCACTGAAGGACTTGATACAGGCATAATAGTGCCCGCCTCGCAGCACTCCCAGAATGGACCATGACAGAAAACAGCTCAAAGGTCATCAAACTCTGAGAAAAAATAGGGGAATAGTGTTCAGATAAAGCCAAGAATAATGCTGCAGATTTCATTGTTGTAAGCTATATTTTCAGAGATACATACATTGTGTCCATATCTTGTCAGTTTACAACAACAAAAAATACATTGATAAAATAAAAACACTGTATAATAATTGCAGAATAATAATATCCCTTATCACTACAGTGTTGGCAAATCAAGTACAGACTGTACATTGTACAGTGTAGACTAGAAGAGCTTCACTGCTCTTTGAAACACTACAAGAAGACAAAAAAAGAGAACTGCCTAGCAGGGCAAAATACACCTGTTGCACTATATTAACCCTGTTTGTTGTCACATGAAAAACAAAGATTTATTAACTGTGTGACCCTGACTTTTAATCTTGACCTCCAGGAGTTCATCTCTGCATAATGTCTTGATATGGAAAACAATCATGTGAGGTTTCATTAAAATCCTTCAAACCATGTCTTAGATATGAAGTGAACATGAAAAAAAAATTTAAAAAAAAAAACAAAGGTCATAAGCTATCTAACCCATGAAGTTTGGCAATTGTAGGCTAAGTGGTTATTGAGCAAAACACTTGAATGGACACCCAGCTGCTGTTTGACAGGCGTATTAAAAAAAAAGTTAATTTGGAGTTTTGACAGTTCTGCTTAGCTCTGTTCAGTTATGCTGAGAGTCACAACTTTCATACTCAAACATTCATTCTTGCCTCATCAGGTATAGAACACCGTATCCATTTAATGATGATCATTACCTTTGGCTTCAGCACCCTCTCTGTGGTGCTGGTGCTGTCCAAGCAGATGCCCTCATCCACACAGTCATCAGTGGAAAATCGTTGCTCATCTGGTCACTGTGGCAACTGCCTTCATTCTCTGCTCCACTGTCAGTGCAGCTCTCTGTCTGAGGGGACTTCTAGAAGAAGAGAATTTCAAAAACAGTGCCAGAGAAGTTCAAAAGACAAATAAATAAATTAAAATAAATAAATAATATAAAAAAAATAGCACCCAGCTAAGATGACTCCAAAAGATAAATTTGGTAAGAATAAACCAGAGAAACAGTTTAAGACTTGAAGCTATCACTAGCTGGTTAAAATCTCCGTTGGTCTATGCAAATAATGATATATGGCTCAATGGACCATGTCCATGGCAACAGTTTTGGAAAAATTCTTTACAGACTGATGAAAGGTGAGAGGTAGAACTATTTATATATTACACACACACACACACACACACACACACACACACACACACACACACACACCTACAATGGAGGCACCACATAACAATACAAAAACATAATCCTAACGTATGGCAGAGGGAGCATCAGTGGTACTGCTTTGCTTCCTGTTAGTAGACATAAAAGAGAAAATTAATTTCCAAATTGATAGAAGCAGCTTACTGGACAATGTTGGTGTGGTTAGTAAAAGATACAGCAACACTGAACAGAGACTCTGGACAGCTTTAGGATATGTCTGAGCTGGAGCAGCTCTAAAAGGAAGAATGTGTTCTTCCAGAACACTGTGGTGATCCAATCTGCTGCCTACCAGAAAAGCTTGAGTGAGGGTATTTCTGACGAAGCAGAAGACCAAAAAAAAAAAAAACAAACAAAAAAAAAACCCTATTTGCAAGTCTTAGCACATTGCATCTATCTACTTGACCAGAAAATCAGATGATATTTTATGAGGAAAAAAATACAGAGAACCAGGCAACGTGAAAGGATTCACACACTTTTCTGGACACATTATACACTTATTGTAAGATGCTACAACCTGAAAATAGCTGTTTAGTCAAAAAAACAAAACATCTCAGAATACTTGTTAAAATGTTAAGTGACAAAAAATGCTACTTGAGTCCTCTCTTTAAAAATTGTGTTAACTTTCCGAAAGTTGACTACTCTGAAGTCGAATCCAAATCAGCAGAAAGTGAAAGAAGCAGGTACTTTCTTTAGTGCTCTCACCTCATCATCCACATCAATGAATGGACTCATGTCAAGTTCCTCAGGGAAGGTCATGCGGTCATTAAGTTTGATGCGATGCATAGTGGTGTAGTCAAAATCAAACCTTTTCAACTGTAATGTCAGCAGGTAAGGAAAGTGCAGAAATCTCAGCCCCTGTATAGATACCAGAGAATAAGACAGGACAATAGCAGAACACTGTATTTTCTGAACATGACTTCCATGTGACATTTTTAGCATGCTTACCTTACGGGCGTCACATTTCTTTTTACAGCGTTCACAGAAGTACTGGTTGGGACCATCGAGTGTTTCTGGCTGGATGAATGCCTGTAAAGCTTCCTCCTGTGGCAGAAAAATCATACTTTCAAATCAATTCAGATTAACATTTTAATATCAAATGGTTTTAAAATGTACCAAGTACTGAATTTAAAGTAGCCTTTAAGGAGCTCTGAATTGCAAAGTGTGAATAAATGCTAAGTGCTGTTGGAGTCTTTGCTGTGAAAACAGTAAATGTTTAATGGAATAAAGTGTGGGGAGAGAAACACACCACACTGCCATAGGCTTGGCTTGCGCCGAAGGGTCTGATCACAAGAGGGATGTCCAGGTAAGTATCAATCCTCCAGCTCTCATAGCCACACTCCAGACAGCGGACATAATCCTTCAGCTTTCCCTGGTACAACTGGTTGATCAGGTCAGCCTGAGGATAGGGAAGCATGACAGTCAGGTTTTCTCTGGCACATTTCACTTTAAACAAAATCAGCTCAGGAGACAAAATGATCTCACCCTGCCACACTAAAGGAGGCAAAAATGTGCAGTATTTGCTGAGAGACAACTCCTCTCAACTCCTAAGGAAGTAAGTGTTGACAGCAAAAATGTACTGGCTACCGAATAATATCATTTGTGTTTAGATTGGTTCCCCATAAACCCTCCTTTTACCATGCAATTCTGACTACAACTGCATATGAAAATCTCTCAGGAAGATAAAAACTCAATTATACAAAAAGAACAGGACAAGGACAGCATTTCTTTTTTTGCCAGTTGCTATCAGAAGCTTTATGCACATAGCTGAAATGGCAGACACTGGAACAACCGGAATAACTGTGTAAAAGATGTTCAGCAAACCATTTAAGTTATGCTGTCACAGAAAGAAAAACAGGTGAGAAAAGAGTGACAGAAACCCAAAGTAAAACCTAATGCTATAGAGCTATTTAAAAACTATGTTTCTTACTGCCATTTTTTGCACTGACAGCACAAAGGCATACAGCGAATTATATATGAGGATTCTAAATACCACATTACTTTGGACCTCTGACCTCTTCTTCAAGGTTAAATAAGGTCAAACTTTTTGGGTGGCTGTAGTTCAGGAGGTAGAGCAGGTCACCTACCAATCTGAAGGTTGGTGGTTCAATTCCTGGCTGCTCCGGGCTGCATGCCAAAGTATCCTTGGGCAAGATACTGAACCCCAAGTTGCTCTCCAAGGCAAGCGGAGTATGAATGTGTATGAATGTTAGATAATAAAAGCACTTAGCTTAGTTACATATGGAAGTGCTTGTATGAATGGGTGTGAATGGGTAAATGTAAACGTGTTGTATAAGCGCTTTGAGTGCTCCGTTAAGAGTAGGAAAGCGCTATATAAGAACTAGTCCATTTACCATAAAATGTCATATCTATAGAACTGTGATTAAAAATTTACTGCCTTTGTTTGTATCGGCAACATTTCACTATACGCCACTCTGCATTTAATCATTAATTATTAATCTCTGGCTCTTTTTCACAGCTTGTCTTTCGTCCTGTCTCCCTCTCTTCACCCCAAATGGTTGCAGCAGATGGCTGCCCCTCCCCGAGCCTGGTTCTGCTGGAGCTTTCTTCCTGTTAAAAGGGAGATTTTCCTTCCCACTGTCGCCAAGTGCTTGCCCTTAGGGGATCATTTTGATTGTTGGGTTTTCTCTGTAATTATTGCAGGGTCTTTACCTTACAATATGAAGCACCTTGAGGTGCTATATAAATCAAATTGAACTGAATTTAAATTTAGGAAATTATACTGGATTGTGGGAATTCTAAATATCACATTATAGTTTGCATCAAAACATCACTTTTAGATTCTACATAAGCTTTTCTTTCAAGTTGCCCCAAAATGCATTATATCTTTAAATAAAGTATTGTCAAGAGAAAGAATCCACAAAAATAAAACATAATAATTATAAAAACACTCAAAATTATGTCCAGTGTATTAAAATGAATTTCAACAGGGAAAAAACCAAAAGCCTACACTTTGCACTTGTTTCTACTGTGCTACAAACTTGTTTAAAAAGAATGAAGAAAACAACATGAATATATACAAAATACAACACTATTCCTTTAAAAGTAAATGCTGCCCAGAGGCTGAGCTGCCTGGGTGGAGGTTTGAATTCTTGAACTGCTTCTTGTCATTTATGAAATTCATCAGATATCAATTCTAATCAAATCAGCAGACGTTTTGCCACATTGTTGAATCTGTCCATTTTAATATAAGCATTTTCTACTGAGACGGAAAAATACGCACAAAGCACAGAAACATGCCAACTAAGCATGTTGCGGTAGGAAGCAGAGATACTTTTTCATTAATTATTAATTTTGGTTTCTTTTCACATCAGTTAATTTCAATAAGTTTCCTAAGTGAATTTGCTTGTTTCCGTTGTTTTTTTAATGTCTAAAAATGTTAAATGTTAGTTTGGTTATTACTTTCAGTTTTTGTTATTATCATCATCGGGTGGCATTTGTCAGAATGTATGAAGTATTGAACAGGAAAACAACACAATAATATAATTATAATAAACAAACAGTCACACAGATATCCCTGTCTTGTTAAACTAATTCAACACAGCCTCATCATGCTGCCTTTACAAATTTTCCCGGGCTGCAGGGAGTAGCAGCCTAAGCAAAAACACCCAAGACCTCTTGCTACCCGGGCAAGCCCCTCCGTACCCCGGAGGCATCCTAGTCCAATGCCCTAACCACCTCAACTGGGTCCTTTCAATGTGGAGAAGCAGCGATTCTACTCTGAGTTCCTCTCAAATGTCTGAGTTCCTCACCCTATAGGGTGAAGGTAGGAGTGCAGATCAACCAGTGAAATCGACAGCTTTGCTGTCACAGTCAGACGTCTCTTCACTACAACATGTTGGTACAGACTCCACATCATGACAGATACCACACCAATCTGTCTGCCAATCTCATGTTACACTCTCACCTCACTCAAGAACACAATCCCAAAATACTCCTCCACTTGGGGCAGGTTTTCATCATTTCATTTCAGTACAGAATATCATTTTATTTTTGAATTCTAATTTTAATTTCAATAGATTAAAATTTGTTTTCACACATAGATCTAGTTTTTAGTTTAGTTTACTGTAATAACCTTACTGGGATGCCAGAATTGAATTTAATGCAATCCCCACTTAAGGTTCATAGTGAAATTGGAGAAACAACAGAACAACTGTTTTCACAGCTCTATAAATCTATGAATATAAAAATTGCACTTTAACACTTCAAGAAATCTCCTCATCATCTGGAGTTTGAAAGAAAAAGTTAGTTTACAGTTTACTTATCCTATTACCAGCTAAGTAGTAGTAGGAGTTTATTTTTAAATTGCGTTCACATGCACTTATGCTTGCGTATACAGACCACATGGCAGCACATTCGTACACTGGACTAAGTGTTTGCAGTTTATAACCCACTCCCGAGATAAGAAACAGCTAACCCCGGGGCTTACTGGCACATTTCACTTTTTCCACAGTAGGCCTTTTGTTTCCATTCTGAGGGGCGCCTGAATCTGGCTGCAGATTTTTTTGTTGTTAATAGTCTGAGAAAACTACTTGTTCTCTTTTACCTGCTCTGTCTGCTTCCACTTCTGCTCCAGGGCATCGAACATGACCCTGCATAGCTCCTGGACGTCATGTTGCTGCCAAGCTAAAACCAAAAGCACAAAAAAAAAGTATCATTAAGTGTACAAACATAGAGGCACATGGTCTTTTCTTTCATGAAAAGGCAGACCACCCATGTGAGATTACTCATAGGCAAGTACATACCCTCACTGCTGTCCCAGCCAAAGCTTCGTGTCACATCAGTGGTCTCAATTGCCCGTTTCTTACTAGTTTGCAACAGAACAAACAGCCTTTGCAGCTGGTAGGGAATACTGGTGACAGGATCCTCCTCCAACTCCTCAAACTCCCAGCTGAAGTTGGACAGAAGTTAAATGAGAATTGAAAATATATGACATTTCACAGGTAAATCTTCACAAAGACATCTGTAATCATAATTTCTTACTTGTAAAGTGCATTTCTAAACTCTGGGGTCATGAACAGTGTTTGCAAAAGACTGTTCAGATAGCAAGTCATTGCTTGGTTGACCAAGCCCACATAACCTGTAATGGCAGCAAGAGACGAGAAGTAAGTGATCGGTTGGGTATGCGTAAAAGGAAAAATGTCACATATTCAACAGATAACCAAATCTCACCTGTCTCAGATTTGCTAAGGATGGACGAGTAGGAGTATGATGGACTGCTATAGTCACCACTGCAGCCAGGAGTGCCGTCTCTCAGAAGGGGTCCAATAAATCGTTCCTGGGAACTATCATCTAGTCCACTGCTATCTGCTGCTCCTGACTCATCCTATGAATACAAAAATGTCTTGAAATACCATATCTTTCATTTCTGAACAGAACATTTGCTACTTTAGTAGACTTTGCAGCAAAGAACTTTATTTTTTTTTTAAAGATTATTCAAAAATAAATAAAAATAAAAATTAGGAGTCATTTTGTTTGTTTGTTTTTAACCCTCACCGATGCAATCTGGGGCTGCTCTCCATCTTTGTCTGTAAGGTGGAGGAAGTTCCTTTTACCGCCAGGTTCAAACCCAGAATCTGAAAGGGACATGTCACTGCTATAGTCCAGCGGTACCTAGTGGAAATAGACAAATGTAAAATAAACAGACATGTTTTATAGGGGTCAATAATGCCTGTACAGCAGCAAATAGATGTAAAATTTTTTAATTCATTTGTTATTTACTTTGAGCAAAATGTCAACTTAAGTCAGCTCAGTCCACCATACATAAAAAGACCTTACAATATTATAAAGACCAACCCAACTACTCCCTTTAAGTATGCAGCAGAGTGGAAAATGTTCCTTTTATCAGAAAGAAAACTCTGGCAGAACCAAGCTAAGGCCGGGCAGTAATCTGCTTCAAACGGTTGGTCTAAAGCAGATGGCCGCTGGCTAGCAGTTTACAAACTATAAAGTGGATGAACTCACCAGAAGACTTAGACTCCTACTGAATTCATTTTCAGCTAATTCCATGTATTATTATGTACAAGGAAAGCAGTCTGAAGCCAACATGTGAACGACGCTACCTCGCTTTCTCCAGGCCAAGCTGAGGATGAGCAAGCAAAGTGCTGCAGTGGGAACATGCAGTAGCTTAATCCACTGACCTACTCAGTGAGATAACAACAGGCAGCACCTGGGCTTTGGCCTGGGTCAGCGACAGGATTAGCATGGGCTCATCTAAGAAAAGGGAATAATGTGTACACACAGATCCAGCAGCACAAACTCAACACTGATTAAGCATATTAAGAAATTTAGCTGTATAAGACTTCTCTCCTTTAGCAACACTATTTTTACGTGTTCTTTTTTCATAGCAGCTGTAAAATCTATTTTTTGCACACAGATAGAGTACAAAAACCTGTTATCAGCTGATACAGTAGTACTGCCCTTCCAATATAGAAGGTGAAGGGACTACGCTATGTCTCAACTTAAGCATGAGTGAACAAACTACAAACATGAGCTGCGAGCCATTATTATAAATTACAGCAGAGTTCACCAGAAATACTCAAACTTAGCTAAAACCAAATTACCTTAAACCTGCACTAAATATTTTCTTTTCAGCCAGCTGGGGGTAGCATAAAAAAACAACCAAAACCTTCAGTGACACACCATGATGTAAAATTGTTTCTCCACACATAAGCAAACATTTGCCAGTTTTCTGCATGTCGCACCACTGCCTAACTTTTTACCCGTTTCATTATAGCTGTTTCTGGACACGTCACAAATGGCAATTAAGACTAGTAAGTCCTACTAAAATTATTTACTCCTCTCACTCATATTTTGTCTGTTTTGTCTCAATTCTGTCACTGTACTCTAACAGTCGAGAGGCACTCAGGGGTATCTACAATTACCCAGACTGAACGTTTTTATTTCACTGGCTGAAAATCCTAACACTTATTGAGAGGAGTGACACAAGGGTGTTCTCATACCAGCACTGTTTAGTCTGTTTAAACTGAACACTGATTCATTTTCCTGGTTGGTGCCGTTAGCTGTGCAGATGTGAACAAAGTCAATTCCAAAATGAACTCCAGAGTGGCTCATTTATGATGAGAACGTGATCCGACTGAACTATCAGGTGTACACAGCAGGTTTGAGCTAAACACCTTCCCATATCCAAGTATGCTTTGCATTCTGAGATGCAGCAGAGTACCATAGACGTGCAGAGTACACAAACTGTAGCAGCTAGCCTGCCTCACACAGTTTTACCTGAAATATCGCCCAGATAAACATCAATGTTAGGAGTAAATATTCCATGTTATCCACAAGTACAGAACACTCTCCTTATTCCTGTATTTACTTTTTGTGGCTCCTGTCCCAGACACATCTGGCCAATAAGCAGACTGAATGTTCTTTTTTTTTTTTTGGTTCGCCTGGCGTTCTACATGAAAATAAGCCAAACTACAGGAAAAAGATACAAGTTTAAAAACTCGTCGGCTGGTTCGCATCAGAGTCAACCAACTACAGGTGTGAAAAGGCCCAAAATCATATCAGTAATAAAACCAAGACAAAGAGCTAAAGACACTAAACAGCTCTGTGAAGATGAGATGAACAGTCAGTTCATATACACTATATTTAAAAAAAAAAAAAAATTATTACTGTGATATCTGGCCTCATAAATAAACACATTTGCGCCAACATAATCCCTAAGCTATTATGTAAATGCAGAGATTTTCTTCTCAGATTAGGTTAAGTCAAGCATGTTTTTTGTTTAAACCCAGCAATACTCAACTGAACCAAGTAGAGGTAATTT
>JAMQGT020008476.1:0-2500 GCA_024447675.2 Pterophyllum scalare
TATGTTATGTAACCTACTCGTTCAGTTGGCGTATTGCTCACTTGTTCTGATATTTTATTTGCAAGTCAAATAATGTAAAAACAGAAAGTGCATTATATTTATTACTGTGTTAGAAAGAAAAAATCATGCAGCTGCTGTAGCACATTGACCTCAAGCCACTTCTATCAGTAAATTACATGCTGCAATTTTAAAGCATAATTGAGGATGTTCTTTTGCCAGCATCAACAAACTTCTTTATTTTTTTATTTATATTATGTATAACATGTTTGTTTGTTTTTTGTTTGTTTTTGTAGAGTAAAAAAAATCCCCTGTAATTATAGTAATTATAGTTATATAGGTTCTAAAGTCCCTTTGCTAAATTAAATTCATTGTAACTTGCAGACAATAAGCCACTGCCATACTAGACTCTTTTGCAGTACTGGGGTAGAAACACTCTCCACCTTATATATAAACTGAAAAGACGTGTGAACAGGCATAGATCCAAGAAAAGCCATAATCTGTTCCCATTTTGCCAGAAGGAAGTTGACCTCATCAACATGAGAATCGTCAGATGGCTGACATCATGGAGAACCTATCCACTGCACTAATTCATCCCCCTGCCACATCTCAAAGTGTTTCCTCTCCCCCTTTCTTTCTGTGTATGCCTCCTGTTTGGTGGGACAGAGGCAGAATATGTGTGTATTCATCCCTGGTCTGGGCCAAGCACAAAACACTATTGAGACGCACTGGGGGCATCACGCCTCGAGCTCCCCTTGACGTCACATTAATCACAATGAGAAAATCAACTGCAGCTCCTTCCCCTGCAGGGCTGTGAATGGACGTCTGCCACTGTTTGACGGGTCATATTGGTTCTTCAGAGTTTAATGCCCCTAATATTTAACTAAGCTCAGCATGACTAGGCTGACATTTGCACATGACCCTGACAGATAATATACAGCTAATCAACGGGAAGGAACAAAGAGGTTTTCGTGGTGCATTTGCAATTGACTGGTAGATACACTGTATATGATCTTTCTTCTTTTATTGGTCATAATAGAGACAGGGAATCGTTAAAAAATACCAATAGGATGTTAGTGCAGGTCATCATACAAATTTTTTCCAATGAAGCACTGTCTAGGAACTAATTTACACACTGTTCAATTGGTGACACAATCATTTAAACATCCAATTTTCCCATCTCTGCCATTCTATTGAACTGTGTAAAGTGCTTTACATCTATGACAATATTTGTCCTCAATGAAAAAAGCTTTCATCAGCTTTTTCCCATTTTCCTTATGTTCCCACTATGCCATCAGTCTTATGGATGACTGGTTGTCAGGCTGATTAATTGGGTAGCTGGCTAGCTTTTCCAATCTGACTGTGACTGTGTGAGTGACTGACTCTGACTTCTTTTCAAGGTGACCAACTGACTGGTTTTCTGGATGACTCCGACATCATTTGCTTTCATTAATGAGTTAAGATTCAGGCCTTCTGCATTTTAGTTATTGTCAAAGGTCTCATGAAAAACATGAAAACCAAACAGATCTTGCGTTATTCTGAGTCTTGGTAATTTCTGCGTCTTTGGCTCTCTGTCCCAACCATAGAATCTGATTATCATCATGAATATGTGATATTATATAAATAAAAATACACTGGAATGGCTAAAATTGCTTCTGGGTGAATTAGTCCTAAAAACAGCTGGTCAGTGCTGTATTGTTGGGGACTAATTTTGGAAGTGGATTAATATGTGATTTTTCTCTAGGGAGTTCTCATGTTAGTAGAATGATGTATATAAGACTGACTCAAAATAATGGTGTGGCGTCCACATTCGTTTTAATGAACATAGAGCAGTTGTGTAACTGAATCAATTATTTGTTACATTTGACAATTATATATGTCGCAGGCTTTCACTATACAGGCAGTACTTGTGATTATCATGGCTTCACAGTGGGTCTTTTAATGGGATTTATTAAGGTAAGAAAATAATAGAATATTATTGACTTACACTTTAAAAGAAAAGATAAAAAATAGTCAACACAGTGTTTCTCAAACTGTGGGGCAGGGTTCCCATTGGGGTAGCATAGAGTATCTGCCAATTGTGGTCAAAAGTTTACATACATTCATCATATGCATGAATGTTATGATAATTTGGAGCTTTTAATAATTTCTTTGAACTGTTTTTTTTTTCCAAGGTGGAATAATTGTACAGTATACATCTTTAATGACTTTAAAATGAAAAAAACAAAACAAAACAAAGAAAAACAAAAAAAGAAACAAGAATTGGGGGGACTTTGGGGGAAGCAACATGTGAAGGTGTGGTTGTGTGAGCTCTGCTTGGAATGGACATTTTTTTCATATTCAGTGTCTAGAGGCTGGCTGGAAAGCCAGAATTTACCCCATGGAGGTTGGGTGTCGAGGATTTGTGGGGAAGTCAGCAGTCCAGCTGCTCCATGGGGCAGGGTTAGCAGAGGCAAGCCTGTGGAAATTCTTAGAAGAGCTGGAGGAGGAGGCAGAGAGAGCG
>JAMQGT020008476.1:5000-47247 GCA_024447675.2 Pterophyllum scalare
CAGTGTGTGGACTGTTCCCCGAAAAGTGCAGCACCTGCCTCTTTCCTTCTTTGTTTCTGTAAGCTTAAGAGGCCCTTGACCAGGGAGTCTATGAGACTGGAAGATCTTGTTAAGAAGAGAACAGTTTGTTCTGCCAAAGGGAAGACCAAACATACACACACAGAGTAAAAGGCCCTTCGAGATAAAACCAGGCAGTCAAAGCTGATGAGATACAGCTGAGAAGACAAAGTGATAACTATTCTCGTTACAATCCCTTGTAACAGAACATGGAAACTGTCCCCCTGGTCCTTACATATATCACATTGTGTGCTGGTGATAATACGGTGAAACAGGAACTGCTCTTTAGTTATCACCCTTATACCTCTTTCTTTCTAGTTAAAGTAAATTTGCTTTTGCTGACTAAAGCAAAGTACTCAAGGAACCTGTGCTGTTTCTATGAGCAGTCTGTGCTGGTATTTTGTAATGTCACTTTTGAAACAAGAGACAATTTTGCCAGCTGGACACTCTTGGCATTTCCCAGAATCCACTGACCAGTTATGTAAACCTGTTTAATGGCTTAGCTTCACTGAGTAGAACAAGTGACATATGGCTGGTGTCACGCTGTTTACACAGGTTGACAATGTAGAAGTTCAGTGGTGTCAACAGAGTGCACTCAGATTACAGCTAGAGTATCTTTTAGAAGAAATTTGCATAGCTTTGAATATTCTTTAAATTCAACACCTAAAGATCCACCAAACCCTAACCAGTCTAGAGTTGGTGTCGGGTTTTGGTTTAGTCACATACTAAATGGTAAACCTTCAGAAATTTGAAGATATTACCTTTCAAAAGGGTGTTTCATACATTTTGGCAATAAAGTTTTTGATCCTGAGCTGAGGCCCTTTTGCTGCATGTTTTCCTCTGTTCTCTTTCTCTCTGTTTTTCTTCTTCTTCACTGACCTAATAAAGGCAAGAACCCCCCCCCCCCCAAAAATAAAAAAATAAAAAAGGGTAGTGAGTTTGATACTACTATTTGTATATTAAGAGATGGAGCCAGGAGGAATCTGTTGTTAAGTGGTGATGTAATAGCAACCTTCAGTTCCAAATCTCTACTGCACTGACTGAGCCTCTTTTCTTTCTAATATGTCACAGTACTGTGCACCTTTTAAAAAAATAAAAAGACACAAAATATACACTACAGGCCCTGGTTCAGAGTGTGCCAGACACCAATATTTTAATGCCTCAAAAACGAAAATCCGCTGTCTGTCCAACTGAAATTTCAGCAAGTGAATTAAGCTTATGATCACGACTATAAACCTTGGAGTGACATCAGCTACTAATATGGAGTTGTAGATGTGTGCTCTCAGAAACTCTTGCCTTCAACCCTAGACCACATTTTTGTTGTCTTACCTCACTGGCTGACCCTCAGTGTGTGCTTTACTAAAAACAATTTAACCTACATCTTAAAAATTCTCAACTACATTGTCAATGCTCCATTAGCCTATTGACATCTCTGTAGCTAGTAAGATAGTGGCAGTTCCTGATGACTAATTTGACTTTACTGAGCCCTCAGTCACAGAGGCCTAGTGACCAGACGGCAGCCACCCTGGTACCCTTGGGTAAAATGTGTATTTCCTGACAGGGTGGCAGGAATAGGATAGGCTCCTAGCTGTCGCAAGGTTGGTTACTGCTGCAACCAACAAAAGGCACAATGGTCTCTGTTTTGGTTTTGAGTCACAGTTTTCACACAACTGCTTGGCGAGTAGTTGGTCGGTGTTTGCAGACAAGTCAGCATCTTCATCTGCAAATTAAGGGTGACCTGCTAGTGGTCAAAGCAATCACAAGGATGTTTTCAGTGCAGCACCCTCTTTGTGAGTGATTTCACTTAGCAACAGCTAGGAATCTCCTGCTACCACCAACCGGTTAGAGAATACATATTTTTCACTAGCAAGCACTGATTGCTAGATGGTTACCAACTGGCCTCTGTCACTAAACCTCCAAATTTTCACTGGTATTTTCACTTTTGTTTAAGGTTTAATTTTAATAGAAATACCTGACTCAGAACATGACGTATCATCTCAAAATGTTAACTAGCTAAAGCTACTTTCCTTAACATTGTTGATTCTCTTTTCCACAAGAGAAATAATTATAGCACCAATTTTAGCTGATAGAAATTATACTCTTTTTAATCATCATTTTTTTCTCCGTTTTTGTCTCCTTTGGGGTCTAAAGAAGCCTTTGGACTTGGAAGTGGCTATTACTTCAGACTGGATTAACCTAGCTTAGAATTAAAATTGAAAATGGAGTTAAAAATTATACACCTTTTCATATTCACATTTCCAATGTTTAATTTTTTTAATATATACATAAATCAAATTGGTAAAACCATCTCTTGAAAATAGTGACAGCTGTACTTCAAAGGCCCAGTTAAGACAAGTGATCAGAAGTTGCAAATGTTGCTTGCTAGCATTTTTTTATATATAGATTCAGAAATGCTGATACATGTCATTTTAAATCTTTTAGGTACAAGCCAGTCTATCAGTTTCCCCTTGCATGGAATCTTTATGCTAAGCTTGGCTAATCACCACACGGTTCCACCTCTAGTTTAAAGCAAAGACATGAGTATAGAAAACACATAAGCTTATTTCCAAAAATGCTGAACTGTATAAAACTGATCATTTTTGCCCTATATGGTGAGCTTCAGCTAACAGTGGATAAAAGGAACAGGGAAACACTGTTTGTGCTCACAGTATATTGTAACTGACAGTGATCTATTCAAAATGAAACAGTCCTGCACGGCATTTCCTCACAGTGAAAATGCATCTTTCTAAAACTTAGCAGTGTTGAGCCTTAACAGTGTCTAGCCTGCTCCTATATGCACACTAGTGGTTTTCAGAATATTTATGCAGTGCAGATTTCAGCACCACATCACTTTGAAAAGGCTTTTCTCAGTTTGAGTGGAGCTATGGTAATCGTGCATTGGGGAGAACGGAAAAGGGCATACATGCACCTTTTTTCTTTGCACCACCTAAGTGAATCCTCCTTCAGCTGCTTGGGGGCAAAAACAGAAGTCGCTGTGTATCCAGAGCGAGAAAGAGGCCTGCCTGGCCGCAAGGTTGCCAAGGCAACAGGGAACATTGCAGGCATGATGTTGAAAGAAGAGGGCGTCTGGGCTGATAGGGAGAGCTGAGGCGCCAGGGGACACCTTTGTGCATTAAGGTATTCCACTCTCCCTTTTCTAATGGGAAAAACCAAACTAAATGAAACCATAAATAGTGCTGGTTAGGCAGTGTCTGAAATTGAAAAACCCAGTATCAGGGAATGTACCTCACGGGTGGACACAGAGCATTTTACACTATCTAGACCAGGGTAAAAGGCTACTTTGATCTTTTTTCTTATGTCAATGTTATTAGATATATGGCCTGTAGTGCACTAAAATGGAACACTCTTGAAAGTATGAGTATTTTTTCTTAACATTAAAGTAAAATCCAGGTAAAATACATGTTAAGAAAATAAAGGTAAACTTTAACCATTCACCCAGTACAGTGGGGGGTTCTGGTGTCCCTGCTATGCTGTTGGGGAATGATCATTACTAGTATAGCCTGTGTCTAAAAGCTTGGATTTGTTCTCTTGGCCAGCAGGGGCCATCTATGGCTTCCTAAATATGTCGAGTTGTTAAGAAATCTATGAGAAAACAGCTCTCAGCTCAATCTGTAGTCTCAAATCTTACTGAATACCTCATGATGTTCACTTTGTAAATCATGATTCCCATTGTTTTCAGAAAGAGGGATAATGATGGATATGCTTTAGGGTGGGCTTAACTTTTGATTCACGAGTAGCTACTGTATGGGCATGTGATAATCTCCAAGTCTTGTTCATCATTCCAAACTATCAAATTTTAGTGACATTGTCAGCTCATTGCTTCATAGTGGGACCCCACTAACCAGTGGGTGATTTCACAGTAGCTATGTCCATCTTTTAAAGAATATGATTGCTGCTGCTTTTTTTTTGTCACCTTGAGTCATTCGTCACGTATCCAGTTCAGGCCAATGGGGAGGCTGGTGCTTATCCAAGTTGTCATAGGGCCCTCTCAGAGACTGGGGCTAGTCTATCACAGGGGCCAATTTAAAATCACCGTGTCAGCAGACTCAGTGAGGGGGCCGGAGTAGTAGGAGAAAACTCAGACAGGCACAGTGAGAACATGTATTCCTGAAAACCTGTATGTGTGCATATTGAGCAAAGCCAGGATCTCCTTGCTGTGAGGTGATAGTGCTAACCCCTGAACTACACTATCCCACAGCTTTCATTAGTCATTATTATCTGATAGATGGCTTGGATTTATAACAGTCTTAGATTAATGACCTCTAAAACTGCTTTACTGTTACTGAGATGCTTCATGTTGGTTTTCTCTTTACTTTGCCTGCCTATACAAGAATTTAAAAATATTATATGATGAACGGGATCTGTTTATTTTCCTACTCCCACAGAGCTATTCCTGGAAATTCCTAAACCTTTTTCTGCATATGCCAACAGCAGGTTCTGTGCAGGCTGCCTAAGACTGGTGCATATCAGGCATTCTTATGGCCCAGTGATTTAAGCTGTAATGGCAGCATCCCGAATTCAGTTCTTGGCAGAGATCCATGTTGCATGTGTCCTCTCTGTATTCAGTGAAAGCTGTCAAATAAAAGTAGTATAACCCCTCAAATAATTTTACAATTTAAACAGTATTTCATTTCCAATAGACTTTAGTAAACTAACGTTACATTCCAGAGGTAAACATTTTAAGTAGCACTTGTGTGTGTTTATAGATCAGAAAAATCAATTCACACTGTTTTCTTTTGAGATCCTCACTGTGTCAGGCTATTTGATGTGGTGTTTTGAGGGAAACACTGTTTTAACAGCTGCTATTGATTGGCTCTGTCTTACAGACCTTTTTTGCAGCAGACATTTTGAGTTGTCAAAGGAAAATCCAAAGTACAACCGAAACAGCAAAACAGTAAGCTACTTTAAGTCCTATTTATATAGTGCCAACTCGCAATAACAGTCATCCCAAGACATTTGAGAGAGAGAGAGAGAGAGAGAGAGAGAGAGAGAGACAATATAGAGAAAGAACTCCAACAATGGGAAGGGGAAGCCATCTGGACTGGGTGATGGTGAGAGGTAAGAAGACTTCAAAGAGGACAAAAAAGGATCACAGTATTGTGTTAGCTTGTTGGACAATATGACAAATTAAAACCTTTTTAGTGAAGAAAGGAGAAAAAGTTATTATTTTTCATCATTTAAATCAAAAAGGTAAACTTTCATATATTTTATATTCATTACACATAAAGTGAAGTATTTCAAGTCTTTTTTGTTTTGATGATTATGGCTCTTAGCTCATGAAAATTGAAAATCCAGGGTCTCAGATTAGAATACGTCTTAAGATCAAAGATTAGAATAAAGAAATGTCCAGCTTTTGAAAGGTTTGTTCATTTGTACGCTCAGTGCTTGGTTTGGACTCCTTTACTGCATCAGTGTGGAAAGGCATGGAGGTGATGAGTTTGTGGCAGTGCTCAGGTGTTATTAAAGCCCATACATAAAACACAGTGGACCAATCAACACCAACACCAGCAAATGACTTGGCATCACACTGGACTTCAGACACCTTGGATTCTGTGCCTCTCCACTCTTCCTTCATACTCTAGGACCTTGATTATCCAAATGAGATGTAAAATTTACTGTCATCTGAAAATATAGACCAAAGAGCACATAAGATCCTTCTGATGTTGTCTCTGGTCCAGGGGTGGTTTGATATCAGGAATGCAACAGTTGTAGCTCCTTTCCTGAAGAAGTCAGTGTGGTGGCACTGACACCAGCCTCAGTCCAGTCGCTGTGAAGTTCTCCCAAGTTCTTGAAATGACTTTTCTTCACAGTCCTCTCAAGGCTGCAGTCATCCCTGTTGCTTGTGTACCTTTTCCTGCCACACTTTTCCTTTCTATCAATGACCTTCTGCAACTTACACTCCATGTGGACATCATCTGTACAACTTTCAAGACAGCAGTCTTCCCCATGACCGGTTACGTGTACAGAACTAGACTGAGAGATGCATGGCAATATTAATTTACTCAAACTCAGAATGAATTGTTTGAATAAGTTGAGAATAAATATAGAATACATGAAAGTTAACCATTTTCAAATAAATTAAGGGGGGAAAAAGGAATTTTTTCATGATATTAAAATTTTTTGAGATGCACTACCATATACATGCATAATGAATGACCAATCATTGCAGCTTAGCTTGCCATTCTCATGTCAGTGGTCTTAATTACTGCTTAGTTTCCAGAGCCTGGGAACTCTGCCACCATGTTGACTTTGGATGTGGCCCCTTTCCAACAGGGCACAGTTTTGTTTTTGTAAGACTAGAAAGATAGAGCTGTGCTGAAACTTATTCATAACAAACTGGTCAGCATGGGCAAGAAATTGCCATTCTTTAAAGTAAAGTAAATAGCTTCAGGGTGCTATTCTATCTTTCATTCAAAGCATTAACTTTTGTACAAGTGCAACCATCCTGTGAAGATGAAAGTGCACAAGTCCACAGTCAGCAATTTAAAAGTTACACCCACCATATATACAGACAACACACAAAAAACCCAAAGCTATAAACAATATAGTCTGTATATAAACTAATTCACTGTGATGGTTGAGTTTGCAAGGGGGTGGAGAAATGTTTGTGTCTGAGTCATGCTGAGGAACAAGCACAAGCCATCACCAATTATAAAATGGGCTTTAAGGTAAAGAAAAGTCAGCCTTACAATGGTAAGTTTATGCAAATGGAGCATCTTTTTCAATACACTGATCTTCAAACTTCAGCCAGTGGCCACACAACAGTTTCAACCAAGCAGCAACATCTGAGGCTGAAAAAATGAAGCCAAACATGGCTTTGGTCTTTATGGATAGATTCCCTTTAATAATAACTGTATAGTGAGTGATTTTTTTTAAACTCACACATTTATATTTTGCAGAGGCTTAAAATCAAAGACTCAACTACTTTGACAGGTGTGCTATTGAAAGCAGCCATAACTGATAGCTGTCTGCTGGTCTTTATAGTAGCTTTTTGGAGAAACAAAGCTTTGACTGTGTGCCTTTTTGGACACTTTTAGTGGAATTACATGACAAATAATATGACTTGTTCTGGTTGTACAGACTTAAGGCCTTTACAAACCGAGCGCTTTGTGATAAAAACAACATGAGATTCTGATTTTTTCTGACACATTTTTGGGACAACATCTGTGGAGGCAGAGAGCTGACTGATATTTCACTGAGGTGAAATAGTATTATTTTACTTTTTCTATATCATTGTATATTCAGTACCGGTGCATGTTTTGAGCTACGAGCACACTTGTTGCCAAATGCAGTGGTGTGATTGGTCAGATCTATTTATTCCGTGCAAAAAAATCAAGACTGAGTCAAAAAAATTAATTTGTCCTATGCAATTGCTCAGTGTGAACGGCTGCATTAAGAATAGGTAAGTCCAAAAAATATTTTTAATGCACGAAATATTCTCAGGAATTTCATGTGTCCATTGTGCAAAGGCCTTTCATCTGTTACGTAGTGTTAATTAGCAGATATTTTTTCTCTCTGCTGCACCTATGCAGTCTATAAATGCACCACCCTTTGGCACCAGACGTCCTGGTTTTCCTACTCAAAACACCGCATGTGCATTGTTTTAGGCGAGTCTCAACAACAGCCATGTGGCTCTGAAAAATCATTCAGTAATTTGAAAGCGTTAGGGGTGTCCAGAAGGACTCAAAAGCAGGAGACAGTTGAGATGTTTGACAGCCTTAATGAACTGAACTCAGGAAGCAGCAATAACAATGAATCTCCTGAGACAAGTATTCAGGCTGGGATTACACTCAGGTAAGTAACTAGGCAAGAATTTGCAACCTGCTTTCTTTCCACAGGGCAAGAGTTCCAGTCACTAAGAGCCTCAGTGCAGGCAAGTTTCCAGTTGCAAGCTGAAATGAGAGTAGCTCAAGCAGGTATTCAGATAAATATTAGGCAGGATTTCCAACAAGTTTTCTAAGATAAGGGGGAAGACAAGCAAGACAGGAACTCAAACAAGCAGGTCAGTAAAAGCAGAGCTCCAAGAAGCCCATACTACAGTATATTACTATATGGTCTACTACCTCAGTAATCTGGCATCATGGAGCTGGGTTTAAGTACTGCCACTGAATGGAGCTGCACAACAGGTGCACATGCCGGAGACTTCCTGAGACAACGCCTACTAGTGGAAGGCCATGGTTGTAGCACCCATACCTACAGTCACACAGATAGGGGAAGAAAAAGAGAGAGCAAAAAGAGGGCGAGTAAGAGAGAAGGCAGATCTGCAGCTGGAGGACAAGGGGAGGCTGTGACACTCTATCTAGGATTTTATCCAAACTCTTTTTTTTCCCCCTCTTTCTTTTGCCTTTTCAGAACAGATCACCCTTGTCCAAGCAGTGCAAGCTGGACACTGACATGCAGTTTCATCTAGACAACCAGAACTTTGGATCAGTTAATGTGGGATCTGATGTATTTACTCATTTGTAAGGTGAAAGGTCTTGCCTGACTAAGATTGAAAATCGTTTTGAGGCTGGTGGAAACAGTTTTTATTCCCGGCCTGCCTAGACTTGTTTGTCATCACGGCTTGTCTCATTTTTCTTTTTTAATGTGGTAATGCCCTCAGGAATCAATGTGTTTTACTCAAGCTGCCTATATGTAGTGTGTTCATGTCAGTCAGTTAAGATAGACTTGAATTAATATTTTGTGGGCTTTTATTTCATGCCATCTTATTTTACTGAGACTTTCTGGGGTGTCACTGCCCCTAAATCAAAGTATTCAAAACAAGAAGTGATTTTTGGAGACCATCTGCCAACTATTTAATAGTCATAAATCTGATATCTGAGTTATGATATCATCATTCTTGCACTCTGATTGCATCATTTTACTCCTAATCTCATCGGAATTGAATTGCTGCGTTAATGACTTAATCGCATGTTAATGTCACTTTCATGCTCCTACAATAAACAGACAGATTAAGAAGTAAGAACATTTGGCCTAAATGATTCACCTCCATTCACACTTTACTTGTGACAAATAAAAGGTCAAATCTATTTAGAGGATGTTGTAGAGTAAGAAAAAGAAAGGAACATATAATGAATACCTCACTCTTTAAAAATGCCAATGTGACCTGTGTGAAAATGGTGTAGTATGCACCATTACCCCTTAAGAGACAAGCCTCTAATAGTGACCACTGCTGCAAACATTTGTAACATTCCCAACACAATTCCCAACAAATTCCCTGATATGAGTATTTATATCAAATACGGTAAATTTGTAATCTTTGACAGCCCACCTTGGAGAAGAGGGATGGCACATCACCAGTCAGAATTTCCCATATAAGTGATGAGAGGGTAAAGATTTAAAAGGAAGCTTTTTTTCCCCCTTGGCCAGTCACTGATCATGGTCAAAATCAAGCCTAACTTGAAAGAGCAGCAAGAATCATAAAGAGAAGGTTATGTGTGAAAATATCCAATGTCTCATAAAAGAAAATTGGCAGGAGAAGCATGAGGCAGGACTTCTGAAAGCCAGCACAACAGCGATTGTGCCAGAAATGCTGTAAATTGAGAACAATCATCAATTATTCCAACACAACAGAACTTTTTTGTGTGTTTCCCCTCAGAGCTTTCCCCCTGTACTTTGAGGTGTGATAACTACACAAGTGTTGCATTTACCCATGTCACAATGTGTTTGTTATATTTCAAACAAAGCCTTGTTGCCTTATCTGTAGTATCACACATAATGAACACAGATCAGCCACAACATTAAAGCACCTGCCAAATATTGTGTAGGTCTCCATTGTCACCTCTGTGTCTAACACATAGATGCTGGTAGCTGATCCTTTGGGTCCTGTTGCAGGCAGTGTGGAGCTATTATTTGATGTGCTTATTCTGATGCATCTTGCAGATGCTCCATCAGATTGGGGTCTCAGGACTATGGAAGCAGGGTCAATACCTTGAGCTGGTTTGGAACATTTATGCTGCTTTTCCACTAATGCCTACTCAGCTTGACTCAACTGAACTAGACTGAGGTTTTAGGGTTTATCAATAGGTAGTAGTACACGGTACTAGATAATTTTATCAGTACCTACTCACCCACGGTTCCAAGTGAGCTGAGCCTAACTAAAAATTTGATGTCACCAGAATGCATGCCAATAATCAGCCAGGCAGCGGCGTTGCTATATGAGTCATTAGAGTCACCCCCTTCACAAGAATCAAACCCAGCAACAAGAGAAAGGGCTACACACTAACCAACATAGATTGTGCTTAATGGCTGATGACAGAATTCAGAGGATGCTAGATAGAGCGACCATTTGTGTTGCATACAAATGACGTCATGGGACTTTCAGGCCACCTTGCTGAGGCGGTACTCAATTGTAATGTAATGGAAAATGAATGTAACTGAGTAGAGTAATGTTGAGTAGGCACTAGTGGAAAAGAGGCATTATTTTCTATAGCAGGTGGCACTAGAGAAGGCAACTGCTGTCAGGCTGTAGGGGGTGTACTTGGTCAGCAACACTGGTTAACTGGGTGGTGTGTAACATCCACACAAATGCCACGAGTCATGGTTTCCTCGCAGAACACTGCAATGTAAGCAGATGATCAGTGTCATTCACTTCATTCACAGTGTCAATTAATGTTTCAGCTAACTAGTGTGTTTTCTTTGCTCAGAAATGTCTAAATATATAAATGTACACACTGTGCAAATGTTTATCATAGAATTTCACTTTGGTAAATTTCAAAGTGAAACTTTCACCATTGACCAATACAAAGCTATTTTGACAATAGTGACATCTCTGGGGACAGAGAACCAAGGCAGGTTGCAACAATTGAGGATAGTAAAATAGTTTATAATCTGTGTTGTCACTTTTATTTGATCTTCTCTGTCGAAGTAAAATAGCATTCTGTTCCACAAATAATAGTTTGTGGAACAGCACAATGGTTTCAAATTGAACATAAAATGAAGTAAACAGAACAGTTGAGAGGAAACTGAAAGTGACTGATGCAAGCCCACTGGGCCTAACAAGTAAATTTTAGCTTGCAAGCTATAGAAGTTAACCAACACTCGATGCTACAGTCTCACATATTATGTGTGGACAAACGAAGACATTTTGTGGTGTGACTTCTGCTTTAGAGAAGAGATGTTAAGCAAATATTGGGTGACTGCAACTTGAATGAGCATGCAACATACAAACGTGCTATAAGTCACAGAAAGCCTGGAAGGCTCAACACTGACTTATGAAAATTAATGAAGTGAGCTGGAAGAAGAGACTTCCTTATCTTTGTGTTTCTGCCACCTGCGTTCTTCCTATCTCGTTTTCTGCCTGTCTTGTGCCAGATTGCAACAGACAGAGCAGAGGTGCAAGGATGACCCTGAGCTGTCATTGTTTTTCCTACTAACACCTTTCCTTTTCGCTCCCTCTTTCTCTCCTTTCTTCTCACTCTCCATTTCTCTTTAGGGATGGCACACTGCACAAAGACAGGTGATTGCTGTAGCTATAGGGTAACAAGAAAAGTTTGTGTTCTTTTATCTTCTATTTATCTCAAAGCCGGCAGAAAATGTTTGGTATCACTCACCTGAAATGTCAGTAAGTTCCTAACATCAGTGCTTTTTTAAAACTGACAGCCATTGGCCAGCTCTGAGTGTGTCCTTCGGTGAAAAGAGGCAGGATTGTCATTTTGTCTCTGTGTGAGTGTATTAGAAACAAAAAGGAAAGGAAAATCAGCATCTGGAATGCATCTGTACATAAAAGCTGTGAGAACACTTATTTATAGTCATCAGGAGGTTTGGATCCACAATCTACAAAAAGTGGTTCGTGTACTTGTGATTACTGTACCATCCTGATTATAGGTGCTGTTTATGCTCTGCTCATGTGTACATAACCACACATGCACACAAACACACACGCATGCACGCGCGCGCACACACACACACACACACACACACACACACTCACAGGTGCAGGCACCATGACGACACTGCACTGCATGCAGCATGGACACAATCTTTAATCATCCTGTGGTCTGCTGCAGAGGGAGAATATACGGTGATGCAGACACGAACACAAACACAAGGACACACACACACATACACACACACTTTCCCCCACCCATAGTCCACCCCCTGCAAACCTACCATTCCCTATTCTATGATGTAATGCTATCAGACCCCTCCTCTGCTGTCTTTCCCTCCCTCGCCTTTCACACACTCCTCTCTCTCCTTCTTATTCTATTGGTGGCTCCCGCCTGCATCTGCTGGATCAGCTCTGACTCCCTGCATACGAGCACAGACACTCACACATATGCACACACACACACACACACACACACACACACACACACACACTCACACACACACTTCCATGCTCCCTCTCACACACACTCTTACACATACACTACCAGGGGGATTCCTCCGCCGCTGCAGCCTCTGCTGCTCCACCTGACTCCTGTTCTTCCACAGTGGGGGGCAAGCGCGGTGAGTCCCTTTCTCTCATGACAGCAGGCGACTGTGGTTCACAATAAGACAAAAGGATAAAGGGACAGTGTTTTGTTCTGCGGAGAGTGATGGACAAACACAGGGAGGCTTTGCTGCCGCTGCAGCCTGGAGGAGACGCTCGCAGCTGAGTTTGTGCTTGGAGTAATGAAGTGGTGTGAGGTTGCTCAGCTACTACAGATACTGGTCATCTCTCGCTGGGTGCCATGACAATAGATTGAATTTAGTCAGGGTCTCAGCAGATTGTGTCTGTGTGTGTGTCCTAGTAAGGTGCTTGAAGCCGTAGTGAGGTGCATGTGCATGTCAGCTCCCAGAGAGGTGAGAGATTTGTATGCATATCTGTGCACGTGCAGCCTGAATTAGGAAGCCTAAATACGCTCCTGGGTGTTGTGTGTGATCTGATTTCCTCTGTGAGATTTGTCAGTCACCTGGTTTGGGATAACAAAGGAAGGAAAAAAAGAGGTGTGAATGTAAAGGCAAATCTGTTTCTGGGTTAAGTTACTGTGATGATTTAGTTTGTTCTGATTACTGCTGGCTGAATAGTGAGGTTATACCGGCTACAATAAAAGTAAAGAGTCATTATTTAAGTACAGACTGTATGTTACTGACAAAACAGGGTGTGTGCATGTGGTGTGAACTTGAGCACCTGTGACATTTAGACACTTGCAATGCTCTCACTGGCTTCTCCTTTCCTATTATGTGCATTAGACTCTTTCACTGTGAGACTCAGTGACATTGAGTCTAATAGGAAAAGTAATTCTATTATTGCCATGGCTTTTGACTGCTAAATGACACACTGATGATAATGGAACTGAGTGAAATGAAAATCACTGGTGCATTTTTCTTCCTTAGCCAAGTTTGACCAGCTTCTATTTTGTGTTGTATTGCACTGTAGCCTTACCTTATAAATCTAATGTGTTGAAACATTAATATTTTATATGGCTGGTCTAGTTCACATGTGGGCACTCTCATAACTAATTCATCCAGATGTGCTTCCATTTCAATGTTACACAGAGTGGGCAAAAAAAAAACCCCAGACATGATTCATTTTTATTCCATGTCAATATGGAAATATGGTGGTTCATTTCTGAGTGTCTTCATCCTTTTTAGTTGATTAGTACAATAATGGGATCCATAATTCAAAACAAATATCTAGAAAATCTGGAGGGAAGTGTTATCCATCAAATGCCACCAGCTCACTGGCTGTAAACCAAACAATATATTTTCCAAGCCCAATAATCTGCATGCCATTCTTCAATTAACCAACAAACAAATTAGCTTTGCTATGCCTTTCAGCTCACTCTATATTTATTGTTATTGCAGTTATGACCACATGGAAAAGAAGAAACCCATCCAAGATATTTTCAAAGTCAGCTGGCCTTATTCAGATTCTCCACAGTCCCTCATGGAACAGTGTGCAAATATGTTGGTGGGTTACGATTAGAACATGAAAAAGCTCCTCCTCGAGGCTGTTTAACTCTGACATAGCCTCTGTAGGCATAAATGAAAAGTAATTAAAATGATGGTCTAGCAAAAAACAAAAAACAAAAAAACAAATAAACCACCAGGCAATAAGGAAGTGTGCAGAGTCGGTTCCTATTGGCCAGTGAAGCACTATATTGGTGCTTGAAAGGTTAGTGTGTGGTCATACTAAGATAGTTTATTGATTTCTTACTGTTTGTATCTCATTACAGCCAGCAACAGACACTGTGTCTCTCCAGTTTCCTAAAGCCTTTAAAAGTAAGACCAGGAGATTGCAGTAGCATGCTGTACTTTGTCAATTTGGCAGAGAATTTACATTTTAATTATCTCTCTAAGGAGTTCTTAAATTATTAGATCTTTCTCTGATTGTGAGAGTTCTCTTGTTTAACATGTTTTGGCACAATTTCTGACTTTGGAGCTTCCTGTAATGTGGAGATGAAGTTGAAGAACATTGCTGGCCTGATTCAGCTGGATAATTTTGTATTTGCTCTCACTGGGTTCAGTGACGTCAAACCAACAGACTGGAGCAAAAATGAAGGCATACTAACACAACGTAAAGTATTGACGGACTAGCAAATGAAAATTATCAATTTAGTCTCGACTCTTCCTAGTGTGTAACCAATTTGGATTCTAATTAAAGCAATAAAAGGATTCACATACCTCTTATGTTTTTGTCCTGTGTCAGCATCTGTCACACAGTCTAAACGGAGGCCTCCACATAAACTGTTGATTTCTCTTTATTTTTCTAAAGTGTTTGATAGCCCTTTTCCATTTGCTCTAAACAGGGACACCACAAGTATTTCTAAGAATAAAACATGTGATGATGCAGGGCCTACTTATGGAAAACACAACCAAAAGAAAAAAAAAACCCTTAACAGCTGTTCTGGTTCTTCCATTCCAAACTGGAAATTTCTTGTTCTATAATAATACTGAAGCAAACTTAAACTGGAACTGTCCAGCAAAGTCTATGCATACTAGATTATCACCCACAGGATTTCAGCAATTATAAAAACAAAATCCAACTTTTCTGATTTGTCTGCAGCCTACCTGTATCGGCAATTGCAGGGACTATAGGTCTGCAAACTGACAAAGTTTAAAGCACAAAGCTCCCTGGCACTTTACAGTGGTACAGCAGAGACTAAACATAAGGTCATGATGATTTTTCTTTTTTTTTTTTTAGCTAAAATACCTGAAAACATGCTAGGATTGCTTAGATCTTTGCTGTCCAGGCAGCTGAGTGAAATTTCATTCTGTTTTGAATGAAGTAGGTTTTTTCCTCATTAAACCTCCAGAGAGCTTCACAGAAAGCACTGCAGCTCCAAGTTTTGGTTTTCTACCCTTTAATCTCAGAAAAGAATCACAAAAATTGAGCCAAAAAAATGCAATTTCATATTTTTTAATGGCATTGCACTTTAATGACATACCATACTTAATGTCATGATTAATAGTTATTTGTGCTGAAAAATTCATTAAAAAAATCTAAAACTCATTAATTCCGTCTCTTTGCCTCAAGGCTTTCTTCCACCACCCTCCCCCTTCCCACTGTGCAGCTGTGCAGGACCTTCACCTATGCCCTCCTACTGCGGCACCAGCTTCAAAACCGCGAAGAAAGAGCCAGACAAAGAAAACCAGTGCACTGAGCAAACACACACACCAACATGTTCATTCAAACTGCATTGACCATGAGTGACATCACTTCCCTCCAGCTCCCAGGGGGAAACCAAACCACATTAAGCAGCATTAATCTCATAACATCCTATAGAATTCATATTCTGATCACATGTCAACCCTTCTGAACCTGTCACACAGATATTGCTTCAATTTCATTAGTAAAGAAAAAGGCATCCACACAGTCCAGCTGGCTCAGTATGTTCTTTTCGCATCAAGAGTTTGAGTCCATTTTGCAATCTTTACCACATATCGCATTCTTTTTAATCTTCCTTTCTTTGTATTTCTCTGTGTTTGTGTATAATTTTTCTGTTACTTACGAAGCTCTGGAGCAGAAATGTCATAACACTAATCCATAGATAGGCTGCTTACATTGCTCTGATGCTTTCTGACTTCACATCTTCTGATTGTTTGGGGGTTTTATTTTGTTAAATTTTATCAAAGACCCTATAAAAATGAAGACAAAAAAAAAAAAACTTGCATCAAATATGAGTGAGGACTGTTCATTTCATACAACTATTCTTCAGCTCTGACTTTTTCTAAGGTGACAGAGCTAGCTGGTAAACCTCTAAGCTTTAATGATTTTGGTGAACCAAAACCTCACTCTGAGATAATTGAACGTGTAAGGAATGAAAGGAAGAGCCAATTAAAGCCGATGCCGTGATTTACATCTCATGTTTAATTATCTTTCCTGTCACCATAAACACATCTGTGCATTAGATTGCGGAGGGGTGCAAAAGCCAACAACACCACAAGCATGGTAGGCAAAGTGAAGCTGAGCAGATCACTGATGGTTACACACTTAAAAAAAGAAGCTGTATTTAGTTGTCAAGCTGTATTTAGTTGTCAAGCTGTCTGTTTTCTGTATCTAAGTGGTAGCATGCAAACACGCATGCTGAAGTAAGATAGCAAACATTCTAAGCAAGTTAACATTAGTGTTAACAATAGTGTTAAAATGCATCTAAACTAATGTTAGCCTTTAGCTCATAGCACTATTGTGAAGCTGCTGAGTCTTATTATCAAAATGTTTCTAGTGGCAAAGTGGTTCACCATAAAACAAAGAGTCCAGCAAAAGCTTATAAATTTCATTTTAGCTATTCAGCTTATTTTGATGTCTAGATTAAGGTTATAGATTTTGTTCTGGAGTCCTTGTACCATACAGGAAAATCATGTATGCGAATGGTTACTCATTACTGACAAATAAATGTTTGGTCTCCGAAATATTAGTTTATGTCAGCTTCCAAAAGAGATTAAAATATGGTTGCAATTATCAGCATTTTTCACGGATTAACAGATCCAAAAATAGAAAACTTCATATTATTGCTATCTCAGATATATGACCAACGTGTCAAAACAACACATCTCAGGGTCATTTATAGAAAAAGCAAACTGGAATCTTTCAGATCTGAGTGCTGTCACTAATTATCAGTTTAAAGAGGGTGAATAAGATATGGGGATATTCTGGAAACTGTTAGAGCTCAAAAGATAAAGACATGGAGTTGAGTGTTAGTGCTTTTTGCTCCATTCCGTAGTTACTATCCGTAGCCAATCTTATTATTGATTTGACTGAGGGGGTTCAGGCCTATGCAGAACAGCAGGGGGTGTGTGTGTATATATATATATATATATATATATATATATATATATAAATTCCCTTTAGAGGTCATCACAGCATATCATCTGTCTCCATGTCACTCTATCCCTTGCATCGTCTTCTGTAACACCAACAGTCTACATGTCATTTATTACATCCATGTGCCTCCTCTAAGGTCTTCCTCTTTTCCTCTTAGCTGATAGCTCCATCTTCAACCTACTTTGTCCAATATATTCACTATCTCTCCTCTACACATGTCTGAACCATCTTAACCTTTCCTCTCTTACTTTGTCTCCAAACTGTTCAACCTAGGGTAGCCCGCTGATATGCTAATTTCTAATCTATAGATACTGATCCACCTTCACTACCTCTGCTCCTTACAGCTTCACATTTCTACTTGCCCCCCTCTCATTCACACACATCTTACATCTACTGACTGATTCCTCTTCTCTCCAGAGCATACCTCAACCTCTCCAGGCTCTCTTCCATTTGTTCCCTACTCTTGGCATTGTGCATATATACCTTATGGCTACTGTCACAAAATCTTTCACCAATCAGTTTATTAAAATTACTGCACATTTACAACCATGCTACATTTACAACTACTACTGCTATGAGAGTGTACGTAGGCACAGCAGTACTATATCAAAACTCATACCTTTGGTTGCGTGCAGGTAAACTGTCTGTGTGGAGAGCAAAGCTGGTGATATTTGGTGAAATGCTATCTCAAAATCATCGGCTATTATCTGACAAAGATTAAGCTTTGTTTGGTTTTTTAAACGTCTCTATTTGGAAACAATGAGCGGCACAATGGCTTGGATATTCACTGGCTTCACCCGTGCACACAAAAGATAAATGCATCTACCTGGGTTGGTCATTTGAATTTCACGAGCTTGATGAAACCTGATGTAACCATGTTAAAATACTAACTGGGAAAACTGAACAGGCAACTCCTGGGTGTCTTTTAGTATAACCACACTCTGATCAAGCTGGGGGTGGAACTAACTGAGAAATGGAGGACACGTTATGCCAGTACTCTAGTGATTTGTCTGTTCTGGGGTAGCCATGTTCTAAAACATACAATGCTTTATTGTCTATGATGATTTAAACTAGAACATAATTTACAAAATAAACCTCATTCTCTATTAAAGAACACTTGAAGTTAGCAAGTGAGACCACTCATTACAACCAGATTATTTTCAACCAGAAGAGTCGCCCCCTGCTGACCATTAGAAAGAGTCCAGGCTTCAGTCATTTCTGCTTGGCTTTACTATTCAGATCATGAGGCTTTTCATCTGTTATACAGTCTCTGGCTATGCCTGAAGCATTGAAACTCTGGCTGTTATTCACAAATGCTAAGTCATCAGACAGTCCCAGTTTGGCTGATGGTTGCAAGTTTACAGTGTTAACTCTGTTGGCGTGTGTAGCATGCTACAATTTTCTGTATTTTTTTTTTTTTTGCTACATTAAAAGTCAGATGATCAACAAAGTCATTGTCATTTATCCTCGAGATACCATGAATTTCTGTACAAAAAAATAAATCCAGTATGCTACTTGTTCTTGTGGTTATCTTTAAAATCAAAACAGTTTCTTTTCATTGCCTACAGAGAAGTACTAAATATGACAGAAATGTTTATCAAAGAAAATAACTATTAAACACATTGACATAAGCCTGATTCTAATGTGAGCCGCTGCTACTTAGAGCATTTGTTTGGTGGGTAAATCCACAAAACACTGGGCAAATATCCAAATTTGACTGTCTGTCATATTCTTAACCCCAATAAAAGCTCCACGGGTGGCCGTGACCTTAATATGAATAGCTGCTGTATGCTCCCTGTGTTCAAGTTTGCGTGCCACCACAAGGGGATATTATTTGAGTGCAGCAGCAGATTACGGGTGATGTGATCAACAACTGAGCTTTTGTCAAAGTCAGAAGTAATTTGTGCAAAGTGTAAAATGCTTCAAACAGACTCCAGTATGGTCATTACCAAAAGGCTATAATCATATCAAAGTGCTTTTCTCAAAGGAGCAGAGCTACTCAGCATCAGCATCTTGTTACTGCATTTTTTGTTTGTGTAATACGAATGTGAGAGGACTCCTTGAAACTTTAATATTTTCTCTTTTTGTTAGTAGAAGGTAGACTATTTTTTACTCCCGATTGTTAAATATTTGTTTTTGGAGGCATCAGTCACAGATTTTCTTGCCATGAATGATTTAAGAGTGAAACGAGAAAAGTAAATTCTGTCTGCTTTAGAGAAATTTGTTCTGCTGAGTGGTATGTCCACCCCCCGTTGTTTTGGGGCTGACTTTTGCACGAGTTGAAGGATGTTAATCTTCTCACAAGTAATCCTTGCTTGAATGTGTGGGATTACTAAGGTCTCAGCAGATAAAGAAGAACAACTTTGATTTGTTGGATCAGAAAGTATACGATAGAAAGAGACATCCATACAGTCAAAATGCAAACGAGGGAAGGACAGAAAGTCAAAGAGAAAATGGCCCTATAGCAATGGTTTAACCCTCACTTGCCATTATTTCTTTGTGTGTGTGTGTGTGTGTGTGTGTGTGTGTGTGTGCGTGCATCTCTGTTTAAGTTGGGGAGGGCGCACCGGCCTTTGCTTTATCTGTGGCACAGTCACGCAAAACCAGTCAGAGTGTGACAACATTTTGAGGATAAAGTGTCAGGACTCTGTCGCGCTGAGCTATCAGATGCAGCCTGAAGCACTCTGTGCCCAGCTTGGTTACTGCCATCACATTTCTTTGTGTTAACACTCAAGAAATCTGACAAATTCTCACATAGCCACATGTCACTGGAAGCAAGGCGCTGGAGACTAATTATTAATGTTATCTTCTCCCCTGCAGGCATGAATGGTGGTTGTGTGCTGTGCATGAGTTTAATTTGTGTCCACACCCCTTAGTGATAATTTTGATTGGATGTCCTGAGTGCAGCAGAAGGGACAAACATGCTGTCTGTTGTTCGGAAGCCTTAAAGGAAAACTTGATGAGTGGAGTCCATCATTCTTTTTACACTTTTCTCGCAGCAGAAAGAGATTACATGAATGGCTGAGTCTTGTTGTGCTCAGGTCTTTGCCTTTGTACATAATCCCCTGTAATTCTCTTTGTGGTGGACCCTCTCAGTTGTCACTCATTGTTTGATGGCTGCAGGGATAGCCCCGAGAAGAGAAACACTGATACGCAAGACAGCAGAGCAGGAACACTTTCTTTCTACAAAGAAATCTGTGTGTTTTTTTCTCTTACACTTCTCTTAAGCCTTATAATAGAAAATACATTTGATATACTTTTATTTAGAAGAAAGCTTAATTTACAATTCCTCTAAAGTGATAATGAAGTGATCCATCTTGCATTCACTTTATATACCGCTGTACCTTGTTCTTTTTCTCTCTACACAATCTGGACAGATAAGGGGAAGTATGCATTTATTCCTTTTAACTCCGTGGATGTTTTGAGGGTTTGGACTTCCCCTTTAATTCATATAGCTCACTCCAAAAATTCTTAATTAAACAATTGCTGGATTTTCAGCAATTGTAAATTTTAGCTACATGATCCAAGGGAACTGTAACGCTTTTGATATCTTTCGCTTTGTTTTACCGGAGGTGATTGCACATGTGTGCTGCAGGCTCCATCGGAGTACCCAATGGTTGCAGGCAGGGTGCGCGTACTGTGGGAGGAGCTAAAGTTTGGATGCTTGAAAGCAACCAGCCCTTTAGTTTGTAGTGGAGGAGGCTCGTCTTCGTGCGCACGGAAGATGGACTTCGCTTCACGGACGCCTTAATGGACTCAGTAATCTACGCGTTAAAGGGCACTTTACCGAGGATTTATGTGAAACTTCGGTCATTTTTTTCCCCTACAGTTGCGCCAGCCACTGAAGATTTCAGCTGTGACCGAATTCTTTGCGCTGCAGCTTGTAGATGGTAAGGTCTTTTTTGTGTCTGGCTCTGGCTTCTTCTGTATCAACGTTAAACACCTTTATAATGTAAAGAGATGAGACGCGGGGGAACGGTTTTTAAATTATTAGAGGAAAAATACTTCGTGGAGATTTTTAGCCCGGCATATATATATATATATATATATATATATATATATATATATATATATACACACACACACACACACACAAGTGTTCGGTAGTTTAATCTAAGATTGAGTTTTTAAAGCGCAACTGTGGGATTTCTAATGTAAGAGTGTAGGTTACTATTGGTGTTTTTTTTTCTTTTCTTTTTTTTTTAACCTTAAATCTGTTGCTTTTAAACAGACTTTGAATTTGTTCTTACATGTAGTTTTAGTTTGTTGTTGCTCACCACGGTCCTGATTCATATCATTTTCCTTTCTGTCGTGCTCTTATGTACACATTACCAACATCTACATACATTGCCCACATTTACATATTATGCTTGCTTCTAATACAAATGCCCAGAATTTTAAATTTGTAGTTCAGAATGAAAACTCTTTGCATTGCAGCTTTAGAAGTGGTTTTCGGGATTATGGTACAGGCAATACTTTGTATGTAGGTGTAGAGGCAGCAGGATGGGCTTGCCGCTTGTGTTTTCTGTCGCCCATGTGGGTAAACAGCTGCTATTTCCATCTAGCCCAAAGAAACAACAAACCAGAAACGGCTCTGATGACCTGGCTCTGCTTTGTTTTTACCAAACACTGGAAAATTTGCTGCTGCTGAGTCCTGATTAATCGCGCATTTCTGTAAATACAACGTGGAGCCTTTTTGGAGTTCATTCTGACAAGCTTTACTCTTGCTTAATGACACCTTTCCTGTAATTCTCTTCCAAACAGCCGCCTCCGCTTATCTTTTCTGGCATGTCGGAGAATGGACTGACATACCCCCTGTATCACTTTGCATTGCTATGAACCAAACGCAGTTTGACCTCAGATAAAGCATCCTATTTCCTCTGTCTTTAGTGGGGGGGTTTCTTAGAAAATGTTTGTTTTATCCTGAAATGCTGCATCTGATCTGGTGGTTGTGATGCATGTGAGAGCAGAAGACTTTCAGGGTTTAGGTTGTGCTGATTTGCTTTGCTTGAATCAGACTGTAAATGACCGGTGGAGCAGTTTTCCCTTCAGGCCTCTGCTGTTCTTCGTCTCTGTGTGATATTGTATCAGTAACTAACACTGACAGGCTCTGGCGTTTTTACTGTAAACAAACCGAAGAAACCTTTTCTCTAGAAGCACATGCAACTGCATCATAATGTGTGCTTCCCATCTTATCCTCCCTGTCTTGCTCTGAAACACATACACAATCCTGCAGAAGCAGACCCCCACCCACACATTCAAACACTCAAAACACACACAGTCTCCACCCAGCACTCCACCCACTGTAACAACTTCAGAGGAATGGTCATCATGTGGAGAGGTTGTGGTAAAAAAGTGGGAGGGCAAGGGGAGACCCAGAAGAGGAGTCATTCTGCTGCTTTTAACTCCCAGAAGGTTAGTGATGTTCCACATGGTGTCCAGAGGGATTCGATTTGTTCAGCGCAAATTGATGGGAACTTGCGTGTTGAGAGGCCCTAGATGTGGGAACGCAGTCATTTTGCTGGGCTGAAGCCAGATCACACCCGGGGACAGGGCAGACATTAAGCCAGCCATGCTGCCTTTTCATCAGCTGAATTAAGTTTGTGCAGAAGACAGAAAAGAGTTTTCCTGTCCCAAGCATAAAGAAAAGTGTGTAAAATGTAGGGTTGGTTTTCTCTGATGTTTTGCTACAGAAACATTTGGCAGAGACGGCACCTCCCTTTGAGGAATTTGTGAGAATTCTTTTAGTGTTAATGCTACCCAAACTGTGAAAAGTCACACTTTCCTTTTACACATTGGTAAGTTTTTTTTTTTTTCTCTCTTTTTTTTAACAGTTCACATTTGCTTTCACTAAAACTTGGCTCTAGATCTGTTTGCTGACTGTATCTACGGTGTCCTTGCATAGCTTTGTCTGCCTTTTGCAAGGCCATTCATATTCAGTATGACCTGCAGGTCATGTAGAAAGGCTGGCTGGGCCCTGCAGGGGTTTTCGATGTCGGGTCAAAAGAGGACTCTGAATGCAGGTGACGTCTCTGAGGTTTTTTCTATTGAGCCTGAAATTCTTCTGCAAATTTGATTTTCTACATTTAGTGCTGCTTTACACTCTGGCATTGCTTTCATAAACAAATCTGGTTTTGATGATAAAACATGTGCTCTATCTGCATTTCACTAATTCAAGTCAGACTGATGTCATGCCTGGTCATCGATCATGCAAGGTCTGAGTTTTTAACAGATTTATACCACTCCTAATAAATGTTCTAGGTATTTGCTTAACTCATTAAATTTATTAAAAACTCATTTTTTCACTATTTATCCTGAGGATCCAACATGGCAGACAGAATGAATGAAGCAATGTAACTTTGGAGCCTCCTGAGGTCATTATAGTCCTGTGTCATTTCCACAGTAAATCTTTGTCAATCCTATGCAATATAACATCAGGGACTGCAGATGAAAATTAGCCTGTGTGGCTCAATCAGGCATATTTACATGATGAGTTTTAAGGGCTGATGCATTGTCCCTTTTTTTTAAATTTTTTTTTTTTTAATTTAAACATAAATAAGTTTGTGTTCATGCTTCCATAATAAAACTGAGCTGTGCCAGGCCCATGTTGAACTCTGGTTGGGGGCAGAGTTGCAAAACCATGTTGGATAATACATGTGGAGCTACTCTGGTTTATTTTTGAAGGGGAGTTTATACCACTTGGCTGCATCTGTCTGACACGTTCATCAGAAGTGCTCTCTGACTTCCATGAGGGTTTAACTAAGGTGGCTGTCTTTGAATGGAAACATGTTATGTAACAGGTTCTTCTCCTCGAGAGACAAATGAATGTCTTCTGCATTTTTCTTCTTGTATTTTGAAAGAAATGTTGAGGAAAAATATAAACAGCGACTTAGTAATGAAACACAGACTCACAATGTGCCTGGAATGTTGAGATCCAGTATTTGTTTACATGGTAAGTTACCAGATAGACTTATATTATTTGGTTATTAAAATGTCTTGTTCTGTATTCCTACGAAGTAGGCAAGGATATGTTATTAAAGAAAAAGTTCTTCCAATAAGGAAGAAAACTCCTTTATATGAGAGATGTGAAATTTATTGATAGGAGTGAAGCAGCACAATAGGAGGAGGGGTGGTGTACTGTTTTTCTTGTTCTTCTGCTGGACAAAAAAATGTAACCTAACTCCTCATACCTGGGTCTGTATTTATGTCAGTCTTCTCTTAAAATGACTTTACAAAGAACAATATAAATTATAATAGAAAAATATAAAGAGGTTAAACACATAATGCAGACTCAAAGCAACACAAATCAGGTGTGTGTGTGTGTGTGTGTGAGGGGGGGGAAGCAATGTGTAGTACTGTATGAAATGCGTGAGAGCTAGCCAGTTTGAAGACAGAAAAATGCTAAATTGCCAGCTGTAAGTTAACAGACTTATCAGTATTACAACTCTATCCTTAAGTCATGTGATCATCTGATGGTTTTTAATGTTTTTCCATTCAGTTAAAATTTAGATGTAGCGACTAAAGAATAAATATAAATACAGAATTTAAATGCAGGCTAAGACCTGCTCCGGAGCAGATGATGTTCTCAGCGTAAGTTATCATAGTGATATACCCCAGTAAGAAATGAACCACCTTTTTGTGGTTAACCCTGAACCTGGATAAGAGAACATTCCTTCCTCCTTTGTGATACAGGCCTTTTGTTTCACTGATCAACAGGTGGTGGTTACACACAAACACATACAGCAATGCAGCAAGGGCAGTAAACATGGAGGAACGCAAACTATCAAAAATGAGGGCAAACTGCTGGATTTAAAATAAGTGAAATGTTTTTAAGGTCAACCTTTGTAAATGTTTGAGGACTGAAAGAAAATTTGACATACAGATTTGACATTTCTACCATAATGGGTGCAATTGTGGCAAGTAACATTAACATTAAATCAATAGTTAAAAGAACTAGTAGGTCACATGTGAGAATATGGAATATGCACTAGTTTATACATTTTAACATTTCCAATAATATGGGATATGGGGCTTTGCTATTAGGATATGTAGGAGGTTTAAATTGTGTTTGTGTAGTAAATGACAGTAGCATTTTTTAAAAATTTTTTACTATTGTGACAGGGCAGAGGGAGGTTGTTCCAATATACAAGTCCAATGAATAAGATGAAACTAAAAATATTATTGATGCCTGGAATTTAATTTTTTTTTTTTCCAGGCCTGCACTCCTCAGCCAAGTAATTTTTGTACGCTCCCATAATTAGGAATCAGTTTCACCATTATGTTAGCAGTCTTTCTAATCATTTCCAATTATTTCCCTACAAATGCTTATTGAATTCCAAATTCATCATTCCCTATTTGTTCCAAGCCTCCACTATTATCAGCAGGACCGTTGCCCAGAGTGACAGCGCTGTTGACCTGTTACTTCCTTTGTTGGCTGCGACCGCTGGCAGAGACAGACGAGCCCACGCCTGGCAGTAAACAAAGCAGAAGTGCTTCAGTTGTTCTTTTTGAAGTGCAGATGTTTGCTGAGAGTCAACAGCCAACTACCTTGAAGCGGCAAACTTGACAAATGACTCAGACAAACTGTGTCATGTTTCCACTTGGGATGAGTAATGTGAACCGTTTTGTGGTCAAGGCTTTTGGTTACGGCCATCAAAGTTCTTACCTGAGCACGCTGGAGTGAGTGTGGGTCTGACGAGGTGAAGCGAGGCCTGAAACACAATATAGTCATCTGATATGCTTTTAAATCCTATTGCCCTGCTTGTCAAATCATGTAGAGAAATGAGTCCTCACATGGGTTTAACTACGGGGATTAATCGTGCCCCTCACTTTGACGTGCAAGTCATGAGATGAATAGCCCAGTATAGATGGTGTAATTAGTAGATGAACTGTGATGCTAATACAGCATGGCTGAGACCTCACAAAGGCTTCTATTGTGTGATTGCATGACTCTAAACTTTCATCTCTCCTTTGTCATGCCACAGAGTTTGTTCACAGTCTTGACTGACATCATCATCATCATCATCATCAGCCCAGCAGATGAAAAAGTTGTTGTGTGTTGTGGCCATGAGCAGCTTTCACAGCACCAGTGTGTAGCCCAGATGTGTGAGGCAAAGTCAGAGGGACAGGAAAACAATTGAAAGGATTTTCCCCCTCGCTGCTGATGTCTTCGGACAATCATTAAACTTAGTTCTGTCAAGATGTTGAGCCCCAAGCAAGTGGAAATATCAAATTCTCTTTCTCCCTTTTTCTGTGCTGGCTTCCAGGCCACAATGTTGGGCTTTAATCATGAGGATTTCCTGATTAATCAGTGCACCGTATTAGTCTAAATGGGGCATCAGGGTAAAGTGTGGACAGCTTTTCAACACAGAAGCACATAATAAACAGTTTGTAGTCTAATACCAATTATTTTTCAGTCCAGTTAAGTTGTTTCATCATAAGGGGCTTTCACATCTCAATATTTCCCTGTAGTTTCTGTAACGGGGCTATGTCGAGAGATAAATTATGCCTCCTATCACACTGTGCTCTGACTGACGCACAGCTCATTATTGACGCTTTGCAAGTTTTTCAAGAACTGATCTCCCACCGTTCCCCGTCAGGCTTGAATAATTTCAGGCAAGGGCAAGACTGTATCAGAGGGAATAAGGTGACCCTTACTCTTCTTTAAGCACTTCTCTCCTCTGCCAGTTCTGCTTCACTCACTCGTTTGAAATGATAATTGCTACTTCCTGCATGGCAAAGCTGAGCAGTACGTACACTAATGTAAAAAGGGAGTTTGAATATTCCTCAGAGCCAATTCGAGCTTTGGATCAGACTGAAAGTGGTGTCACATCAGGCTTTAATTTCAGTACACTGTGGATATAGCATGTTGGAATAAATGTCACAGAAAGACAGTTCCCATAAGTAGACTTACAGATACCACAGAGGGACGTAAAATCATTCAGTTCCTTACTGCATTTCAATGAATGCCTTTTGACTCTGAGACACAGACTTGATGGGATCATGGAAACGGAGCACGTACTGTAGTCAAACAATTAACATACATCTCCCTGGTAGCTTAAGGTCATGCAAAGCCAATTAAGGCATATTCAGTGCTTAGCCTGGTACCTGATTAACATAAGAGAAGGAGATTTGGTGCAGAAAGAAGAACTGGATGAACCACTGAGTGTATGTAACTCTAATGAACACCAACATGGATGTCATGTTACGCTGCAAGACTTTGTTTTGGTCCTCTGGTAGCTTAAAAAAAAACCAGTTTAGGGGCAGTTTACTGTGGGACTACATAAGGCACAGTTTGACTGCTGAGCTGTTCACACACACTAAAGATAGTGTTTGGAATTTTACCACCAGTCCAGAAAGTAGTTCTCCGCCCCGCATTACTAAAAAGTAGACTTGGGTCTGTTTTTTTTTTTTGTTTGTTTATTTGTTTGGTTGTTGTGGGGTTTTTTTGTTTGGTTTTTTTTTTTTAATGGAAGAGAGCTTCACATCTTTGATGCTCCCAGGTGGGATGAAGCTGTGCAGAGGGTGGAACAAAACCACAGACGAATAACCCACCAAAACGGCTTTAAGTCTCTGGGCATTTGTCTGGAAACTGTTCCAGGTTTCCTGTGGTGTCTCGTTCCAGGACAGTGGCAGTGGGGGGTGAGGCCTCCATGGACAAGGCTTTTCCTCCGAGTCATCCTCCTGATACTAGATCAGATTGGTATCTGGCAAGTTGGGAAGCCAGGTAAATGCCTCCAAGCATTTCCTGAATATGTTGGGCGTAGCCCAAAGGGGGAGGCCACTGCTATCAAAGTGTTGCAACAATGTTTCAATGGGTGGTTTGTGTCAAAGAGTCAAACATCCACATGAATATCAGGACCCAAGCAAAGTGTTGCATTGTGACAAAATGATCAGTTTTATTCACTTTACCTGTCAGTGGTTTTAATGTTGTGGCTGATTACAGATCATTTACAACTAACCTGTGGGCTACACATACCTTACTGGTCATAAACTGCCAAATACATTGTTACTGCTCATTACTGGGGGTGTGAGATGGCTGTTACAAATTTTACTAATATCACCAAAGCTGTTTGTGTGCAGTGATATGGTTAGGATTTTGCTGGACTCCTTGCCTCTGTGTGTTTAATTGTCAAAGTAGATGAACAAATTGTGGACATTTTAGTTTTACTGGAGAAGTAGTATATTGTGTCTTCAGGCTTAGTAGGTGCACTTTGTCTGCTATTCTATAGGCAAATTTTCTTAACAGCAAAAGCCTAATTTGCTTATATTTTCCAGTAATTTTATCATTTGAAAGTCAGCAAAAATCATTTTGTATCAGAATCCAGCAGGGACATACCACTGCAGGATGCATTACAGCCAGTCATCAATACAAAGATGATTTTGTGAATAATTAATAACACATGTGGAGGAAACGTCATCTTCCTCGTATCAATCTAGGATCACACATATGAATAAGTAATTGAGTGCTTAATTGAGTTTCAGTTCTCAGAGAGCTGCACATTAGTGTCTGACATGTCTCTGTAATTCCCAGTACAGCAAAAGGAAAAGGCACTGGATTACAATTAGTAAGAAAGTGCTGGTCTTAATTTTTTTTTTTTGCACCAAACTGCTTAGTCTGAAAACTGTAAAGCAGTTTTTGAGATATAAAGCAAAGCAAAACAAAAGCATGGATGTCGGTTATTTGCATAAAGGAAATGGAAAAGGGTTATAGTAAATGAACGGCTCCTGATAAGCAGTCATATCTGCTTTTTTGAACCGTTTGTACAAATCTGTCTCCTTTTTAGAGGAAGTTTGCCTTTAGGCATCAGGATTCCCAGTTTGCAGCTGCTCCATATTAAAGACCAAACAGTTGGAGCGTGCACAAAGGTTTTTATTTCATTCCAGGTTCAAATCTGTTCTGCTGTGTACTGACACAGAGGTCTGGTTTCAGAGCCAAGAAAAGAAAAATCATGTTACCTGCAAGGTAGAAATGATATTGGAGAAACAATAGAACATTTTATATAAAGTGAAAGCAGAGAGCAAGCCTCCTTGATGATGACCTATTCACTGTTGCACTTTTGTATTTATATTTTATACTTTTATACTTTTGAGACTATTTACATTCATTCTGCATTTTAATTTCCTGCTCTTTAGGCATTTCCTCTCAAGAAGCAAAGACGAAATATCTTGATGGAAAAATGTTTTTCCAGGGCTTGCATTGTTGAGTTATTGAGGAGGTTGTCCATATAAAAGCCACTCAAAGGCTTCTGAGAGGATATCCTGAAGATTTCTGCGATAGAAGTAGCTGAGAAAGAAAAGGCCAATTTAGCGCCACTGTAGAGGCACTAAAGATTTTAGCCATATTTTAGTGTGGACTTCCTGTTGTTAAAATTCCACAGACCTATTAGCAACATGTTTGAGTGTTTTATCAGGATGAGTGACTTCATGTGCTTGTCTCCCCCTTTTTTTTTTCTTCTCCTTTCGCTCTCAAAGGTGTGTTTTAATAAAAAATTAATTGTGGCTTCAGAGTAATATCTACATGTGAGTTTGCAGGCTACACTAGTTTGCAGTTGGTGACATCACCACAGCTGTCTGTGCCTCACTGTTTAACACATTTATCCCTGAGCTCCCTCACCCAGACTTGCTGACTCATGCTTCGGCGTCGTGTAAACTCACCGAGTCACTGTGATGATGAATTCGCTATGAGCTCTGCAAGCTTAGGAAACAATTGGTGCTGTCTCAACTGCTGCACGGGGTGCTTACGGGTTATTTTTAACCCAGTCGTGATTTATTTAGCACTCTTCGCTCTCGGTGCGGGAGCAGTCTGCTTAGCAGAAAGTTTTCTTTTTACTACCCCCAGTCCTGTTCCCAGGTGGACTGAGTAAGAGTTAACATTGCACCTCATGTTCCTGCAACGTACAGTGCATAATGCTATACCTCACAAGAGGTAAAGCAAAAGTAGTTAACCTTTGACTGAATCCACTTAAGATTCAGAACGGTTCAAGTTAGTTTGACCTTTGACTGCCTGCTATTTTTCCCCTTTGTCTCATTTATTAACAATTTATGTGATGAACTATGTTATTTAAGAATAAAGTACACTTAGCAGAAGCTACAGCGTAAACAGTAATGTTTTTTTTTTCTACTCCTTCTGAGCTAAACATTTTAAAGGACGTCTTCTTTTTTTTTCTTTAACCATTTTGTTTCACAGAAGGTTGCATAAAAGTTTTGTTTTTATTTATTGTTGACTTCTGGTAGACCATCTTTGAAAATCACTGCTTTAGTGCATTCAACCAAACTTGGCCTCTTCTAAAGTATAACACTGGGTGGCTGCCAGTTTCTGCTTATGTGAAATAATGACGTGCAGAGTTGCAGAGGCTTGAGAATTGTTTAAATGCATTTTGACTGAGTCATTAAAGTAATGAAACAACTTCCTTATATACTAAAAATGACTGAGTAATGTATGATTTTGAGGATACAGTGAGCAGTTGCTTTCAGTTTTTATATGATGTAATCAACACTGCTTTTAGTTTATAAGCTACTGACTTGTAATGAATTCTGTAAATGGACAGGAACTAAATTAGTGTTATTGAAATCAAACCTTTGACCAAAGGTAATTATACAGATGTCTCATAGTCTGCTACTGAATAGTCAGCCATTGATTTTTGGGGGATGTAGAATGTACCTTCCTCTACAATCCACCTGCTTAATTTTTGCACCAATCATGCACTGCCCACCCAGCAGAGCAGGCTGTTATAAGTCTGAGTTATAATGGCAGACGCAGTAAGGAGTCTGGCTTGTCAGTTGCCTACTAGGTCTTCTCTGCCCAACATAATGGCTCCATAAGTCTTTTGTGAATAGTGATCTAAACCCAAGAGGCTGCATTAAAGATTAACATTTACATCATTGCAAGACAAATACATTATTTGATCTAAAATTTTTCTTTTTTTTTTTTTAATTATTGGAAGCAGTCATTACAGGGTTTTCGATACAGTTTCCCAAAGTCACCCCTAAATCTGGCCAGACAAACACAGATGAGATTTGATGGCAACTGTGCAATTAAAAATGCTTTTATAGTTCCCTTTCACTTAGATGTGCTCATGATACTGTTAATGGATTGGACCGCAGCCTAATCTACCCTCATGTCAAACTCAGTCATACTGATCTCATCACAAGGTCCTGCCTGGCTGCTGATTATCTCCATAAGTGCCTCGCTTTGTGCCAAAGACCAAATGTGAGACGAGTCACTTTGCAGAGAAGAGTTACTGAGACTTCGCAGTCCAGCAAAAAGTCCAGTCTTTTAATCAAAAGAGCCAAATTGTTAGCATTCGTGCTGCTACCTTTCCAGTGAACTCAACATGACCTGGCCGAGTGTCTCGTCCAGTGTGTCTGTCACATCCTTTTTCCCCCTATGAACAGATGCAGGTATTAATAGGGATCCTCAAGGGAGGTTCAGAAGGTTAATGAATCTGTAGCTTTAAGCAATATGGCACCAGATTCACCCTTCACAGATACAAGGAACAGCAGACCCTCGCCTAGATGAGCAGATGGGTCCTGTGGCATTGAGTGTAGTTGGTCACTTTTACTGTAACAGCTCTGGTTGAATAGAGCTCTAATCCTATAAATCCTATAATTGTTGCCTCTAATAAGATCACTTTCTTTGGTCGAGTATTTGCTGTCAAATATGATTTAATGCTTATTAATATTTAGTATGTCTTTTCTTCAGACCCTTGTTTCATTGCTCTTCAGATTGGATTAGGGCACTGCATGATTAATTTGACTAAAATGCATGTACATGTGACATGGTATTTAAAATGTAAAAGAAAATGGGACAAATGCAGTATTACATCAGTTTATGTGCCCTTCATACCCTTGTTAAGCCTCAACAGATCTGCCTGAGGCATGCAAAGAGCCCATCCAGTGCTCCTCAGGCACTGGGCCCAGTTATATGAACATTTATGAGTTATTGTGCATTTTGGATTCCCCCGATACCTTGTTTCCCAGCTGGCTGACTGGACTTCTTCCTGTTGACATTGTGTTTTTTTTTTATTTGTATTTTTGGCCTGTGTTTCTGTGAGGAATTTTTTTTGCATAATTCTTTGGTAAAGGTTACAGTTCAATTTAAATAAATGAATGAATAAATAAAAGCTTAAAATGTGTAGACTTGATTTGCTTTATGTATACATTTTGCTGGCTGTTGATTATATTTGAATTATGTTGCTACAATTAACTAAACATAAGTTCATGATTGTATAAATTGTGTTTTGGACCAAATCAGAACCAAATTACACATCACTTCTGGTCTGTTATTTGATGATTGTCGTGGTCACCACTTTTGGGTGGTAAAAGGTCAGCGTGAGTGTGTTGAGATATTTCTTTATGCATTGCTGCCCTAAAGACTTTGCCAAAAAGCTTCGTAATTCACCAGAGTGGCAGGAAACACTTCTAACAACACGCCTCGCTTTTCATAAAAATTTAAGACTTCTGCAGTTGCATAAGGATGTGCCCTGGGAACGAACGAGACCTGAGGTGCACGAGAGATGCTGAGCTGCAATGCTTCTTGTCCCAGCAGGCACAAGGAAATGTTAGAGGACTGTGGATGGATGTTTCAGCCTCCAGTGGCTCAGCTAGCTTCAGTGGAGCAGCAAGAACCACAGCAGGACTGGCAGTGAAGTGAAGAGTGACAGAGACATATTAGTTGACTGCTGGAGAACTCAGGGATGGGAGACCAGGGTGTGACACTGAGATACAGATGCATTTAAATGAGCTGCCCAGTCTTCAGACTAGTCAGGTAGCCGAGAATCTGTTTGTTCAAAGTATGTTCAGGCTGATTCCAAGTATAAAATGGTGCTTCCCAGCAGGGCCCTGCCTCGGCAGAAGCTCAGGAGCTACTTATTGTCTCACGCTCATGTCGGTCTGTATTTATTGGCTGTCATAAATATTTGTATGAGGTCTTCAGGGAGTTCCTCCAGTGATGCAAGAGACTCCATGTGCTTTGCAGTGTTCACTCTCTAAACCTTACCACCTCTGTGGTTTCTTCTGAGAGGCAACCAGCACTGTTGGGCAATAAGGATTAGTGAGTTATGTTATATCACACAAGAAGGGTTTACTGTGTTCATTGAACTGAGGCATCTGTACTCCGTTCAGGATATTGGTGAATTCATAAGAGTCAAGTAATAGCTGCACTTGGGTTTAGGTTTGAAAAAGATAGCAAATGCATCACCTGCAGCTGTTTTGGGCGTGCAACAGGTACGCAACATTGCTGTAGGGAGTCAGGCCATCACTTTGGACATGATTGTAATATATTGCAAGCATGCATATCCCACCTCAGGTAGGGTTATAATAAATTTGGTAATCCCCTAGATTTCCAACTAACATCATTATTGGGTTAAATTTTTCATTGCTATTAATGTTCCTTTAAAAAAAAAAACTGTTCTTTGTTTTTAATAATTTGAAAGCACACCATACTATATACAAAACTAACATTATCTTGATTAAACAGTGAAGGCAAAGAGAATACCTTGCTGACGAATATACTTAATATTTTAAGATTTACTGATGAGGACGATAAATGTGTTTCCTCTGCCATGTTTAATTGTCTGGTTGCAACAAATGTGAACTCAGTGGAAGCATATCTTTATATTCGAAGGCTATGTAAATGCTTACAGGTTACGGTATTATTGCAGGTTTGATAGCTGTTGATGGTGTTTTTTTAGAAAGGCAAAACACAGGGCAATGGTACCTACTTTAAGTGCTTTTCAATAAAGCTGACAGCCTACTAAATACAAAAATTCCAGTATAAATTTACATACAGCATTGACTTGTCTGCCTTCACTCACACATGAACTTCAGTGACATCCCATTCTTATTCCATAGGGTTTAATATGATGTCAGCCCACCCTTTGTAGCTATAGCAGCTTCAACTCTTCTGGGAAGGCTTTCCACAAGGTTTAGGAGTGTGTTTATGGGAATTTTTTTCCAGAAGCGCATTTGTGAGGTCAGACACTGAAGCTGGCTCGCAGTCTCTGCTCAAATTCATCTCAGTTCTATCAGGCTGAGGTCAAAACTCTGTGCAGACCAGTCAAGTTCTTCCACACCAAACTTGCTCATCCATGTCTTTATAGACTTTGCTTTGTGCACTGGTGCGCAGTCATGCTGGAACAGAAACAATCCCCCCTCCCACAAAACTTTAGACTTGGCACAGTCAAGTCAGACAAGTACTGTTCTCCTGGCAACCACGAAACCCAGACTCGTCCATCAACTTGCCAAACAGACAAGCATGATTTGTCACTCCAGAGGATGTCTCCACTGCTCTAGTCCAGTGGCAGTGTGCTTTACAGCACCGCATCCAACGCTTTGCATTGCGCTTGGTGATCCAAGGCTTGGATGCAGCTGCTCAGCCATGGAAACTCATTCCATGAAGCTCTCTATGAACTGTTCGTGAGCTAATCTGAAGGTCATATGAATTTTGGAGGTCTGTAGCAACTAACTCACTATGACCTCTGTGCACCATGCGCCTCAGCAGCCGCTGATCCCGCTCTGTCATTTTACGTGGCCCACCCCTTTGTGACAATTGCATCCATTTTGTTATAATACCACTAACAGTTGACAATGGAATTTTTTAGTAGCAAAGAAATTTCACAACTTAACATCCTATTATTGTACCATGCTGACATTCACAAAGCTTCCTGTGGCCATGGAAGTGACTGGAACACCTGAATTCAATGATTTGGATGGGTGAGTTAATACTTTTGGCAATAACTCGCACCTGAGCTGCACACTCACACTGAGGCCAATAAAAGCCAGAGCACTGAGCTGCTCATTGCGCCTTCTTGTGACAAATTACAGAGTTGTCTACAGAGTTACTGTTCTTTCATGTATTTCCCCCACATAGCCGCAAAATTAGAGCCACGCTCCCATATTATTTTCTAGGGGATCTCTCACCAATGAGTATAATTAAATACAGGGATTTAAAAAAAAAAATCCAGTAGGCGTTTCATCCTGCAAACAGCAAATTGGTTATTCACTTAAGCTTAAGTTTGTGAAACCCTTCAAGCTATCAGATGATCAGTGTTGTCATGCTAGCTGGCTGAAGTGCTGAATGATCTGTTTTGCTGCATTTTCTTTGTGGTGGAAAAAATAAAACTAAGGGGTTTTTGTTCACTGAGGGGCAGATGGATGAGGCAGGTCATTTTTGGGTGATTCTGTTGTTGCTTTCAAAACTAATGAACACCCCGCTCAAATAACAGCTGTTTGAATCAAAATCCACACCATCCTCTAGGATGAGCCCCTACTTGAATGTATTAGTCTTTTTGCTTTTGTAGTTTATGGTTATAGCGTCAGAAGCTGGATAAGGATCTGTTATTCCAGCTTGTGTTTCATCTTCTTTTTTTTTTTTTTCTTTTTTTAAACTGTGTTCTTGGAACAGACGTAAAGAAACGACTTCTCTTTCTTCTCTCCACAGATCCAAGATGACTTTAACTAAGTGGCGATTGGTTGGAGCTTAGCACTGATCCACAGAAGAGCACTATGAGTAGATGAAATCCAGCAGTCTTTAATCCAGAAAGGATTCCCTTCTCTGTGCTAAGAGGCTACAAACTGTATGTAAGGACCATCAGGAGTACAAGAATCAAGTCAAGGACACGTTCTACCCCCCTCTGCCTGCAGGAAGATGGGAGTGAGAAAATAAAGCTCTGTGGCGTCAAGAGGAGTTTAATGAATTCCAAGGAATCTTAAAACAAACCGTGCACATCTGTGTCTCTGTTAGGAAAACAGGCAACCATGTGGACATTAGCTGTGACTGTCCACTGCCTTCCTGCTGCTGCACTGCTGTTGGCTAGCTTCCTCCAGTCTGTGACCACCACTGAGGAAGATGTCACACCTCGCATCAGTTTCCCATACAGTAAGTAAAATTTTGTTCAAAAGGCGATAACTGCAGCTTAGCATTGTAGGAAGGTGTGAGTTTGAGCTTTGTATTTCTCCAAAATCTGAAGATTTCTGCATGTGGTTGTGATGGCTTCCTTTTTATATCCCCTTTCATAAACAAAACTAAAAACAACCAAATGTAAGGAAATAATTTTATTATATGTAAATGCCCCGTGTTAAAATATTTTTTTCTTCTAATGCTTGAAGTGAAATATGAAATGTAAAAACCACAACAATAAAGTATAAATATAACATTGTTTGTCCCAGTTTGCAAGTCAAGCAAATAAAACATGAACAGAATTAAAGAGAGGGTTCATGTCAACACTGCAATCTCAGAACAATACAGCTGCTTTTTTTTTTTTTTTACTTCTCTACGTCATCATTAAAGGGGGGTTATTATCCTCATTTCCAGCTCGATATTTTTATTCTTGGACTTCGTTAGAGTAGCAATGCATGATTCAGTTCAAATCAACCTGGTTTATCTTATTCTTTGACTTGGTGCAGCTGCTCAGTCTCAGTTTACTCCAGCTTTTTTCTGATTGTTTGCTCCTCTGATACCGCAGATCGGTGGGGCTTCTGTGCTCACACACAGGTAGGTATGTGTGTGTGTGTGCGCGTGTGATGACCATGTAAAGTAAAGATGTCCACTCTCATTTACATCACACAGAGCCAAAAACTTGTATTAAATTAAATGTTTGGAGCAGTCTTAAAGCCTGAGGTTTTGGCTCTCTAGGATTAGTTGTACATACGTTGACCTACATTATTGAAACTTTGCCCATATTTACTGTGAGCATCCACTAGTGTAGCAGACTGTATGTACACTCACCAGACACTTTATTAGATACACCTCATTAGCTCGGCTAGTTCGAAGAAAGTTGAGCTATTGTTGTAGCCTTGGTGGTGTCGGTGTCAGCGGCATCTGTTCCACAAAAACCTTAATGCTGGCCCTGAATCAACAACAATGTGACCTAGGATGTTCAACTTCACACCATAGATGCATCTACTAAAAATCTCAGACGAGTTCAAATTTCAGCGACCTTGACCTCAAGGTAAAAGTCAGAGGTCAAGTTTTCTGAAAATCGGGAATGCAGTGATTTGAATGATGTGACCTAGGATGTTCAACTTCACACCATATATGTATACTGTTCAAGCTTGACCCATCAAACTTCACTTGCACATTGACTTTACTATAACAGCATTTTGAAAATCTCCCCCACACTTATGCCATCAACCTGAAGCACTGATACAAGGCAGGATAGATTCACGCTTTTGTTTACATGAAATTCTGACTGTACCATCCGAATGTTGCAGCAGACATTAACTCATCAGAACAGGTGGTGCTTGTCCAATTTTCTGTTTAATTTTGATGAGTCAGTGTGAACCGCAGCCTCAGTTTCCTGTTCTTAGATGTCAGCACCCTGTGTGGGCTTCTGCTACTGTAGTTCATCTGCTTCAAGTTTTATTGCACATTCAGAGATGCTCATCTGCATACCTTACTTGCAATGAGTAGTTATTTGAGTTACAGTTGCCCTCCTGTAAGCTGGAATCAGGCCATTCTCCTCTGACCTCTGGCATCAGCAAGGCATTTTCACACAGAACTGGCACTCACTGAAGACCAGCCAGTGAGTGCCAGAAATCTGCTACGATAATTGAAATTTCAGCAAAAATATTACTATGAATTTTGAGTTAAGAATGGACTACTGTTTTCACTTTCCAGCACAGCACATAATGAACGGACCTAACAGTAGTAACAAAGTAGGTCAGGGTTAGTTTTAACAGTGTAACATAATAAATATCAGTGATGTGCAAAGACAACATACACAGCTGCAACAAGTGTGCAGTGAAGCAGCTTGTGCAACAGTGTGTGCATAGATGCATGTAAGAACTCAAATGCCTGTAGGCCCAGATGCACACATGCCAACTTAAGGACAACTGCACTACAAACCTCTCTGCATAGATGCATGCAGTTATAAGTTTTGTTCCCTGAGGGATTTCTTTCAGTAGATGTCACTTTGCAGAAAATTTACTGTCTCTCTTGTTAGTTCCCCCACCCTCGGGCCTTGACAGAATGACTGGGGGGAAATATGCATAACACGTGATTCTGCAGAGTGAAGAGCAAATGAAGTGCAACAATTTGGGGCCCAGTAGCCCCAGTAGCACATACAGTCTGGCTTCATACCTTCAAAAGCACTTAGTTCCTCCTCCCTTTTTGCTTCTTCTTGACCTTTTGCTAATGTGTGCCTGAATGAAACAATTTATCTTACAAATATAAACTTAATGTGTCCACTGATTGAATGGGAGACCGTTTTGCACCTGACTCCATCATTGTATGTAATTACTCCACACACACTGCTGCACTTCCTATTATAATAACTGTGGATTAAGCTTTCATAATTTAAAAACATGCCACAGTTTTTCTGTATTTATTCAGCTGACAGCTTTTTGGTAATTGATTGACGCATTATGGAAGCTTATGACAAATGAGGTAGCTGTTTGGATGTGACTCACTGGGGGAATTGGCTGCTTTTTTTTTTTTCTTCTTCTTTCTTCAGGAAAGCCTCACTAAACACTTTTCAGCATCCTGACTTGGAGCTGTTGAAACAAGCAGTTCTATATAGCCAACAAGATGCTTCTTAAAATAGGCTTCTTGCTTCATACAGTGTATTTCTGTTTTCATCCAGGCAAATATTTTAATCTAGCATCAACCACAGTACAAGCTTGAAAAGGTTTAGAGCTATATTGGCTTCTTTAAACATTACCTGCCTGAATTTGAAGCCCTCCCCAGAAAGCTTGTTTTCTTTCCTTTTCAGCCAGTTTAGCGAGACATCGTCCTGTGATTCGCATGCACCGCCTCAAATTGGCATCTCTCATACCCAAGAACAACCTTTCACATCCTTGAGCCATTTAGCTTATTTCTCTAAGAGCTGAATAGATGAAATTGGCCCAAGGCTGGTTCCCAGAAAGTGAGTGTTTTGCAAACTACTGATGTTCCCCCCCCCCAACTTCTTCTTCCTCCACTCAGCATTCATCATCTAAATTTCATGTATTTTGACATGAGTGGTGAGTGATTGAGGTTGCCAGCTGGAGAGCATATATGGAGTAGTGTGAGAAAACATGCTTTTTAACTGACAATTTGGTATAGAAAGTCTTATTTGAATGTCACTGACAGTGATTATAAGCTATTTAATAAGAGAAGAGCTTTGTGTAAACACTAACATGCTTTATATTATAAAGTAGCTTTCATTTGACCTCCACCATTGATGGAAAACATGTATAGCAGGTCACCTCTGTAAACCTCTGTTTCTGGTTTGCACTTTTTCTTTTTCTTTTTTTTTTAAAGAGGGGGAGGGGGAGGACCCGGCCTGTTTTCTGGAGAGAGCACCCTTGCCCTCCTCCTTGAAAGGCGTCCCTTTTCCTTTTTGTCCTTCTTCCTTCTCCCCTCGCTCCTTCCTTTTCTCCTAATGAGCAAGCTAATCTCTCATGTGCAGTGAGTAGAGGTTTTTGTGGTTGCTGCAGAGGGAGAGCTTGTCTGTTTTTCATTATGGTTCTTGAGCAGAGGCAGAGCAGCACAAAGGATCACAGAGCAGTAAGCAATGGTTAGGCATACAGCATGTATCCCTGCTGGTTATCAGAAACTTCTCAGGCAGTACTCTTTCTCAAGAGATCCACTGAAGAGGTGGATTATTTATGTCCTTTAAAGTTTTTTTTGTTTTGTTTTGTTTTTCTTTTCCCAGTTGAATCAAGGAGACATTCAAGTTCAGACTTGAGTGTGTTAACTACAGTGTTTCCCACACATAGACTTAAGTTGGGTGGCCCGCCCAAGTATATTTTGCAGTCTTGACATTTTTTTCCCCCTCATCCAGTGACACGATCAGACCCTCACTTTTATTTTGAAAGTTCAGTCTCTGCTAATCGGCTACCTTTCTGGGCAGCAAGTTGAACAGGATGCTGTTGTGGCCATCCTTGATTATTCAATTAGCCATTTCCCAAGAGAGTCCCTAGGGACAGTAATTCCCCTCTGACCCAGAGTGGGCACACCACCTTTTCTGGCTGAGAACCATGGCCTCAGACTTGGAGATGGTAATTCTCATTTCTGCCGCTTAACACTCTGCTGCAAACTACTTCAGCTTAAGGTAGAAGTAACCTACTGATGAAGCCAGAAGAAATGCGTCCTGAGGTCACCAAACTGGAAACCATCTGTCGCTTGGCTGCACTTAGAAATTCTGTCCATAAAGGTTATGAGCAGTCAGTGACAAAGGTATATGGCATTTTAATAGTGTGGTTGTGCCTACTGTGTGCATGCATACCCACACACATCCTGTGCCCCTGCTGACACCACAAATACAGTCTAATTCTTTGGGGAACTGTATTGAATATTATCCTTTTACTGTTGTGAATCATCATCCTCTTGATGTAGTAATTTGACCTTGAAGAAATGTGCTTAATTGCTGTCTTGCCTAAAGATGGATGAGATTGATATCATTGCAGTATCTGCCTGTTAAGGAGCAGAAGGAGTATTGTAGTCTGACTCAGTCTGAAGGAAAAAGGTGTGTTTGTTAGGTTTTTTTTTTTTTTACATTTGAGAATCTTTTTTTATAAAGATTGAACAAGCTCCCAAAATGCCAGCTAATCATCTTCTACATTAATCACAGTAGTTTGGCTGTGTGTTTAATGCAATTAAGTAGTGATCAATTCCCTCCCCTCTTTCCATTATTCCCTTTTTTATTTTTGCCTTTGAAAGATTGTTCAACATCATGGTTTAGGGGAAGGATCCAAAAAGCTCTCTCAGAGATTTCAGCTGTCAGTTTCCACTGTGAGGAACATAGTGAGGAAATGGAAGACCACAGGCACAGTTCTAGTTAAGGCCCGAAGTGGCAGGCCAAGAAAAATCTCAGATAGGCAGAGGCAAAGGATGGTGAGAACAGTCATAGTCAACCCAAAGACCAGCTCCAAAGACCTACAACATCATCTTGCTGCAGATGGTGTCACGGTGCATCGTTCAACTATTCAGCGCACTTTGCACAAGGAGAGGCTGTATGGGAGAGTAATGCAGAAGAAGCCTTTTCTGCACACACGCCACAAACAGTCGCTTAAGGTATGCTAAAGGACATTTTGGGCAAGCCAGCTTCATTGTGGAATAAGGTGCTGTGGACTGATGAAACTAAAATTGAGTTATTTGGACATAACAAGGGGCGGTATGCATGGTGGGAAAAGAACACAGCATTCCAAGACAAACACTTGATACCCACAGTAAAATTTGGTGGTGGTTCCATCATGCTGTGGGGCTGTGTGGCCAGTGCAGGTACTGGGAATCTTGTTAAAGTTGAGGGTTGCATGGATTCCAGTCAATATCAGCAGATTATTGAGAACAATGTTCAAGAATCAGTGACAAAGTTGAAGTTGCACCGGGGCTGGATACTTCAACAAGACAACGACCCTAAACACTACTCAAAATCTACTAAGGCATTCATGCAGAGGAACAAGTACAACGTTCTGGAACGGCCATCTCAGTCCCCAGACCTGAATATTATTGAAAATCTGTGGTGTGATTTAAAGCGGGCTGTCCATGCTCGGAAACTATCAAACCTGACTGAACTGGAGATGTTTTGTGAAGAAGAATGGTCCAAAATACCTTCAACCAGAATCCAGACTCTCATTGGAAGCTATAGGAAGCGTTTAGAGGCTGTTATTTCTGCAAAAGGAGGATCTACTAAATATTGATGTAATTTTTCTGTTGGGGTGCCCAAACTTATGCACCTGCCTAATTTTGTTTAAATAATTATTGCACACTTTCTGTAAATCCTATAAACTTCATTTCACTTCTCAAATATCACTGTGTTCGTCTGCTATATGATATACATTGCCACATTTCAGGCTTCAAACATAAAGATATAAAATTTTAATTTTTTGTGAAGAGTCAACAAGTGGGACACAATCATGAAGTGGAATGAAATTTATTGGATGTCAAACTTTTTTAACAAATAAAAAACTGAAAAGTGGGGCGTGCAATCTTCT
>JAMQGT020008477.1:0-10544 GCA_024447675.2 Pterophyllum scalare
ACTGTAAATTTAAAATGTAACATGAGAAATTTGTACAACACAACCAAATGTGGACTTTTACAGTAAGTCACAGGAAATCACAGAAATGCTTTTTTCATCATGTTTTGGCAAAATGTTACTGAAGACCTGCTTGACAGCTTTTATTTTGTTAGTCTCAGAGTTGATGCAGACAAACAGTGACACACTGAGCCTCGTGTGGGTTTTGCAGATGACTAACATGATTCATGTTTTCTGTTGTAGTCCTCCAGCAGCTCCTGCAGCGACTCTGACTACATGAGCAATTTTGTACGTGAACCTGGAGACCTTCATGCTCCTGTCTTGTCATTTGACTGCCTGCAGTTTTTTTTACGTAGCAGCTGTAATTAAGAATAAACAGAGCTGACAAAGGTTTTGTTAACATTTTGAAAGTTATTTTAGATCATTGTGAACCTTTACAAGCATGATTTTATCCAGTGTTTGTCAGTAAATAAATAGAAGTGATTAAAGTGTCATCTTTATGACATGTTATCCCATCTCCCTGTTTTTATTAATTTGTTGGGTCATATATCCACAGTAGGATCTTTATTTATCCAGGTAAAGTTGACTGAACTCATCCAGTCAGCTCACAGCAACACACTCTGAAACTGCCACTGCTGTGACCCTGATCTCATGATAGTGTTTACACAGCAAAGTTCACTGAGGCACCACCTCTGATTTTCACATTTATTAAAATTAATAGAAACCTGTGCAGTCTGTGGTGAAGATTCATTCATTCCTTTATTGAAGCAGAAAATCGCTTAGTGTAAATATTACTTTAAGTCATATTGAATATTACGAAGTATTAGGAAAAACTGTCATATAACGCTGTGGCAAGCAAGGCAGAGGAGCCCAGTGCAGGATACACAAGGCAAAAAGCTTAATTTAATTTAAAGCTTCATTTACTTGAGTGCAGAACAGAAGGCAAAAACATAATCCAGGGCAGGAAGTGCCCACACAGCAAAACCGGAAGTCGACAAGGACGCGACATCAAGCAGAGGAAACACAGGACTTAAATACATGAGTGAACGAAAAAACACTAATGACAAAGGGGAAGCAAAACAGAACGCAACACCGGGATCAGAAGACTGTCAAAATAAAACAGGAAGTTAGACAACGAAACAAAGACACTGCACACTGGGAAACCAGAATTCAAAACATGACCAATAACACAACAAAAGAAACTCAGAAAAGGTAAACAAAATTCAAAAACTAAGCACAAACAAAAAACACTCAGTCACAAGGACCCAGGACCACAACAAAAACGAAATAGAAAAAACAAAACAAAAAACAAACAAGTCGGGTTCCTCATTCCCTATCATTAGTGCTGATATCTTTTTGTTTATTTCAGCATTTGATTTTGTTGTCTCTGCAAAGCTAACTGTGTCTACAGTATGTTTGCAGTACGTCTGATATTTAGATAATATTTTATAGTTGTTAATATAGTTGGTTTGTAAAGGATTGATCTTTAAAGTAACCATAGTAGATAAAGCTCATGGTGTAAAAGGTAGAATACAGACAGGGCTGTTTCAGTGTTGGTCTAATATAATTAAACTAGTAGTTTAATCACATGTTGCAGTACTTTGGTGGTTAATATTTGCACACTGATTTATGGACTTTAAATACCTGTTGGTTTCCTTTTCTTTCTTTTTTTGCCACATCATCGCTACTACTACTACTACTACTACTACTACTACTACTACTACTACTACTACCATTACTATTGTTATTAGCTCTCTTATTTGAAAGATACGGCATGAACCAAGGTAATGCATTTTAAGGCAGGTGTTCCCACACACCTTACTGTAATACATGAAGTCTCTGAATGTCTTCCAAGTAGCCTTTTTTTCAAGCTCTTGAGACCACCATGACCTGGATGACTGAGAACCTAAGCAAAAAATTTGTATAAAGGATGGCTTTCCTTCGCTGCACAATATTGCTACTATTAAGAACATCAATTAATTTCAATTCAGTGCATCCGTCTTTATCCACTTATCCAATTAGGGTCCCAAGGGTGGCTGGAGCCTGTACTGGGTCTGTTGCAGGGCTAACACAGAGACACAGACAACTATTCACACCTATCAGCAATTTAGAATCACTGATTAACCTCTTTAGACTGTAGGAGGAAGCCAGAGTACCCGGAGAGAACCCACGCAGACACGAGAATATGCAAACTCCATACAGATTCAAACCCAGGACCTTCTTGCTGTAAGGCAACATGTATATTCACCACAGTACAGCAGTGAATATACATGACCTGTTTATCCTGCACTACACTGCAGTATTTTCATGCAACCTTTAAATAAAACAAAGTTACAAAACCTCAGGTTTTTTTGCTGGAATTTTCGCAATATAAAAAAGCATAACTTTACATCATATACAGATCTAATGTCTGATTTTAAAATGAGGACAGATGGCCTGATATGAAATATCATGTTAGAAAGTAAAGCTGGGCAAGGCCAACTCAATCACAACAAACAACATTGCTGAATTTATATAGAGCCCACACTGTCAGGCCAGGTTAAGAGCATGTGACAGAACATTATGACATGTAGTTAAGCTCAATAGGTACACCTGTTTACCTGTTCCTTACAGCAAATATGTAATCAGCCAATCACGTGGCAGTGTCCCAGTGCATTCTGGCATGCTGACATGGCCAAAATGGCCTGCTGAAGTTCAAAGTGAGCATCAGAATAGTGAAGAAAGGTGATTTAAGTGACTTTGACTCGGGCATGGTTGTTGGTGTCAGGCAGGCTGGACTGAGTGTTTCAGAATCTGCTGATCTGCTGAGATTTTCCCTCAAACCATCTGTGGGTTTTACAGAGAATGGTCTGAAAAATATCCAGTGAGCAGCAGTTCTGTGGGAGAAAACATCTTGTTGGTGTCAGAGGAGAATGGCCGGGTTTCTTAAAGCTGATAGGAAGGCAACAGTGACTCAAATAAATGCTTGTTACCACCAAGATATGCAGAAGAGCATCACTGAATGCACAGCATGTGGAACCTTGAAGCATATGGTCCATACAGCAAACAGAAGTCCACACTGGGTGCCACTCCTGTCAGCTATAACAGGAAACTCAGACTACAATTCACACAGGCTCACCAACATTGGACAATAGAAGACTGGAAAACCATCGCCTGGTTTGATGATTCTCGATTTATCCTGCATTATTCAGATGATCAGAATTTGGGCCCTTTAGTACCAACTGAGCATCATCTAAACACCACAGCCTGCCTGAGTATTGATGCTGACCATGTCCATCCGTTTATGACCACAGTGTACCCATCCTCTGATGGCTGCTTCCAGCAGGATAACATGCCATGTTACAAAGCTCAGATCATCTCAGTCATCTTGAACATCACAATCAGTTTACTGTAGTGAAATGGCCTCCACAGTCTCTAGATCTCATTCCAGCAGAGCACCTCTGGAATGTGGTGGAACGGGAGATTCTCATCATGGATGCAGCCGACAAATCTGCAGCAACTGTGTGATGCTCTCATGTCACCATGGACCAAAGTCTGTGAGGAATGTTTCCAGCAATCTGTGCCATGAAGAATTAATGCTGCTCTGAAGATAAAAAAAAAAAGGTGATCCAACTTGGTAGTGGCTGGTGAGCACATATTCGAATGCATAGCAAGGTTTCAGACTTAAAACATCTATTTACACCTGATATCAACCTCATTGATGTTTTTTTTGTACTCTATTTAATTTATTTGATGTCTGTATGTATCTATAGCAGGGTTATTCCACTTCAATTTGCAAAAAAACAAAACAAAACAACAACAAAAAAACTGTACAGAATTGATTTAGAGCTCGGCCTGCAGGGCCAGATGTTGTGCAGGTGGTTTGTTGTGACATGGAGAAACATCACTTTGATCACATACCCAGAATATCCTGCCATCTGCAGATATGTTGGGTGCATGACCTCCTGGCTTCATCTCCCGCTGTACTAACCCATTATTTCTAATAATCTAACGAACATAAAGGTGTCTTCTCTTCACTCACCAGGAGGTGGCGGTGCGGCACAAACACACCGCGGAGGGACGCACTGGCGTCGTAGGCCTCCACCAATCAGCGGCTGCTCCTCACCGCTTCCAGGAAGTAAACGTAGAAAGTTCATAGCAGAGAGCAAGAAGAGCATCAGGCTGGAGAGGTACAGCTGCTGACCTCGCGGCACGAGTCAAAAATCATCATGTCTCTGACGGTTCTGACGTCTGCGTACAGGTACGGAACCTCACCTGTCAGGTGTAGTCGGCACTGTTCTCTGGCACGCTTGTGTGACCGTGAAGCTCGTTTGATGATGTCACAGGCTCCTTTCTGTACGTGTTTTTCAGCGCAGGTAGATGCATGTAGAGCTGAAAGGTATGCAGGTGATCATCATGATAAGGTGATTTATTGCAGTCACCTGCTGGGACAGGTGGCGTATTTGTAGCCAGGTCCCCTGCTTGGTATCATCATCATCAGGATGATGATGATGATGTTGTAATGTGAACCAGTTAATTCTTATTTTAAGAGCAGCTTATTAACCCCCATCATCCTCTCTCCCTGTTGTTTCCTGCAGACTGAGGTCCCTCTGCAGACTGCAGCGAATCCAGGCTCACATGGTGAGAAGCTGCTGCAGCGTTTCCACTTTCTCTGACATCTTAAAATCCCCAAAGAGCCTCTGCTGGCCCGAAAGCCTGCTTTCATGAGTACTGATGCCCCCCCCAGCCCAGTTTAATACAATTTTCTTCTGCTTTATGGTGGGGAAACATTGGGAGAAGCAGTCCAAAGCATTGCTTCATGAAGAAAGATGAAAACAGTTCTAGCTGAAATGCCTGTAGTGTGATTATTTCAAGTGGGGTGGAAACAGCCGCTGCATGCTGAAACATCTGTCTGTGCAACTTGGGATTCGGATCCAAGAGTGCCATGTATGAGACGCTCTATGTATGTGCACCACAACTGCTACAGTAGACTGAACCAGATTCCTGATGAGTAACACAACAAAACTAGGAGAAACAACTGCTGAATCTAGAGAGTAAAGGAGTACCAGGATATCAGCGCCTTTGCTTACATTGCTGCCCCCATGACCTGGATAAGCAGCAGAAAATGGATGGATCTGTTGAAATGTGACTGTTTTTTGGAGATATTTTCACAGAAATTTCCTGCTTCTGTTCTATGTCAGATGTCGAGCCATGCAGAACCAGAGGTTCTCCTGGAGAAAGTGGGCAGAGCCGGTGTGATCACCATGAACAGACCCAAAGTCCTGAATGCCCTCAACCTAACCATGATCCGGCAAATCTACCCCCAGCTCAAGGTATGTAGTAGTTTCAAGCTCAGGTATGTGACAGATTAAAGGAAAATCTCGACTCTCCTCCACCCCGCTGAGCACCACCACCATCACCACTGTGGTCTTTGGCTCTTTGCTGGCATGGTTCAAGTCCACTAATTTTTTTCTTGATTGCTTTTATGCTGATGGAAGTGGCTGCATCCATAGAGCATGAGGGGTAACAGAGTGCTTTGATGAAGATTATATATATATATATATATATATATATATATATATATAAAATACATTCAGTAGATTTTTCTTTCTGTACAAACTGATCAGCTGTTTGTGGATTTTGCCAGCTGAATTAAAAAATATAAGCAGATGTTTCATGAGCATTAGATTAGATAAAACTTTATTAATGTCTCCCTGTGAAATACAGCAGCTGTACGTGCAGCTCACAGACACATTTTGTGACAAACTGCACAGAAACAGTTTGTGTTTGCTGATAATTGCCATTTGAAATTACCTGCCACCTAAAAAAAAAAAAAATTACTCCATTTATGCTCGCTCCTTTTCTGTAGATGCTAAAGTACCGTGACCGCCACTTTACATCTGCACCATGAACGCGTCACAGGGAGGAGAGGATGTAATGAGGCTTTTAGCGGGGTGTGGGGTGTCATTATTTCCTTATCACCGAGCAATTATCTCCGTGCCATCAGTCTGCAGCAGACAAAAAATTAACTCATTCAGTAGTAATGAATTAACCTGCCAGAAGGTTCTGGAACGCCGTTCCGGATCATTCCGGCCCACTTTAACCCCTGCCTATGGAACATTTTGGACTGACGTGTTAGACGGTGGCACTGAGCTGGAGGTGGCAGAGCTGAAGATGTTGAAATTTTCACTGGGAGTGACCAGGATGGACAAGATTAGAACAGAGTCCATCAGAGGGACAGCTCCGGCTGAGCAGTTTGGAGACAAAGTTAGAGAGGCAAGAGGAGGGATAGTGGATATATTGGACAAAGGATGTTGAAGATGGAGCTGCCAGACAGGAGGAAAAGAGGAAGACCACAGAGAAGATTCATGGATGTAGTGAAGGAGGATATTGAGAGGGTTGGCGTGAGGATGCTGGGAGTGAGATGGAGGCAGATGAGCCGCTGTGGCGACCTCTGAAGGGAGCAGCCAGAAGAAGGCATTCGAGAAACTTGTATCAAGAAGTCTTGAAGCACACAGTACACAGGTCAATCTTACTCCAAACCTGTCCTAAAGAGTTCTTGTTGGTTGTACTTTGTACAAATATCACTTTACACGTTCTTTGAACCCCAGATGTAGCCGTTTATGCCGTAGCTGTAACTTAATAAAATGTCTAAGGCAGGTGTTTGGATAAAAGCAGATTTCCTGTAAACTTCATCCTATGTTTTCCTTATTTGGGATTCTAGAAATGGGAAAGTGACGACGACACCGACATCGTGATCATCAGAGGAGCAGGTGACAAGGCTTTTTGTGCAGGTGGAGACATTAGGGGTAAGCAGCCGTCTTCGGGCTTCACGTCTCAGTTTCTGCCAAGGTTTCATGTTCACCTGCGTGACTGATTACGGTTTATCTGGTTTTTTTTCCCCCCTCAGCTGTCACAGAAGCCGGGAAGGTCGGCGACTCTCTTGCTCAGGACTTCTTTCGTGAGGAATATATTCTGAACAGTGCTATCGGTACGCTTTATGGTTACACTGATGGTTTTAAATGTTAACTTTTGGTATTCATTCACCTGGGCTTCTTCATATTAATGTCAGATTTCACTCTTGTTCTTACACATTTTATTTCATCTTTCAAGGATCGTGCCGGAAGCCGTATATTGCCCTTATTGACGGCATAACGATGGGAGGGGTGAGTTTGATTTTTCAGCTTGCATTATAAACCTCAAGGTGGATGTTATTCCTCATTATTGGCATCTGCTGGGTGTGAAAAGCACTCCGTGTATGACATGTGATATTAAATTCTGCCAGTAGGTGTCAGTGGAGAATTATCTGCTGCTGTTACCTGCTGCCAGTGGCAAGGTGGCCTCTGATTGGATGAAATGTAAAGTGACAAATCATTGCTGCTGCCACTGGTTTTTCCCTCCAGGTGTCAGATATGGGTGGAATATGAATTGGTACTTCTAACCCGCTGGAAGCTCAGTGAAGTGCTGCACACACAGAGCTGTGCACACACACACACACACATTTATCAGGAGTGGCTTTGATGCCGTGTAATTGTTTAACTCACCTGGTTAGAGGAGATGCGTCGCTCCTGCATGGATCTCTGTTGTGACCTTGATGGGGATTTTGCTCCTGAGGTGTCACCGGGGTCGCTCACAGCAGCCAGTATCCCACTGGGTCATTAGTCATCGTGACCGTGTCTGCGTGCGTGTGTGTGGGCGTGTTTTGCTACTTGTGTAAGGACCAGTTTAGATCTGAAACCACTGACATAGGGGCATCAAGGTCGTTCCTCACATCTTCAGAAGGAAATCTGAGAATTATGGCTAAGTTGTAGTGTTAAAGGAGACTGATTATTAACTATTTGCTGCGCTGTCTTTTCATCTTTGACTTCTGTGATTCACAGTTCAAAATAAATCACAGAATTAGATTATATTTGTGGAGGTACTCGAATGGAGAGTTCATATTGATGCACCTGTCTGTGTTTTGTAAAAGAGTTAATAAAACACTGCAGCATATAAAAGTCGTAGTGGTTACATTGCAGAAGATCCCTGTTGGAGGCTGGGAGGAGAATCAAACCCAGCCAGTGTACTCCCAGTGCTGGTCCCAAGCCTGGACAAGTGGGAGGGCTCCATCAGGAAGTGCATCCGGTGTAAAATCAGTGCCAAATCGACGATGCAGATCTGTCCATTCTGGCAGCCCCTTGGGGAAAAATAAGGGAGCTGCTGAAATTACCTGCAGTTATATCTCTGTAAATATAAGTAGGCCCACTTTGAAGAAACATATAAAATGCAGCAGTGATCCGCTGCCTCTCCAGTGAGCCTCTTGTCACATGGTTGGATGCCAGAATTGTGGAGAGGAGTCAGTGATGGCAGAGCCTGTTCTGCTAAAGCCTGAGCTTAGAGATTACTCGCGCACACACACACACACCGACTTCAGGCCATGTTTAATATGAATATATTCCACCACTGAAACAGTACATATACGTCAGGAAAATAAGAAAAAACATAACAGGCCCACTTTGAGGTTAGATTAGGGTGAGGGAATGCATTATGTCAGTGAGCTCCTGCTTCACTGGGAGCGTAAACAGATGTCAGGTCTGGCGAACAGGGAGAATCAAGCAGAGGAAATGTGCTGCTCTTTGTCTTGTCGGTCTTTGCAGAGTTCATTTAACAAATATTCTGCTTGCCATCAGATTCATTTCTCACTGAATAGACATCTTGCATAACATAATAAAAATAAGCTTAAAATAAAGAATTTAAAGGAAAATACATTTTCTGCAGGGAAAAAAACGGAAAACAGTAGAGATTATCCACCTTGATAATACAGCATGAAAAGAAGGAAGAAACCTGCTCCCATGAAAGTGGTGTAACCTCTTCCAGACTGATGGATGTCGGTGACTTTGTTTCTTTAGGCGTGATGTGTTGCTTTTTGAGATCTTGTAGCCTGCTTCACTCTGTCAGACAGGCTCTATTTTAAGTGAATTTCTTGATTCAACAGGTCTGGCAGTGATCAGGTCCAGGTGTGACCGGTAATATTTAATGGGGGGATTTTGTATTTTACTCTGGTTTCTCTCAGGTTATCTTTGTCTAAAATTACAGTTTGTTTGTTTCTGAAGCATTTAAGTGTGACAAATATGCAAAGAAAACTAATAAGTCTGGAAGGTAGACAAATTATCACAGCTCTGGATATATTCTGCCTCACTAGCATTGGTGCTGAAAACACTGTATGTCAGTGGGCTAATAGTGTAGCACATTTTACAGATGTAATACACATAAGACATTTTAAAAGTAGGAAAACAATGAACATGACTGATCTAATCAGGGCACTGGAGCCTCAGCTTAGGGACTGAAGAGTCTGGCATTACCCACGAAAGGGACCGTGCTAATCAGTGCTCGTTTATACATTTTTTTTGTCATTGCTGATGTGTAAAACTTGAGAAACGATGAGTCAGTAAACTTGCTGGTGTTCGTCTCATCACACCAGAATGGTGCATTTGTCAGCTACACCATCAAGACTGAGCTCCTGTCTGCTGCACACAGTGGTATACACATGCTCTCAATACTAGGACTTGAAGCACAACAGTACCTCCAGTGTTCTAGCTAGCGGTTGATCGCCAGGCGCTGCGCCTTGCTGAGACGCTGCGCCTTGCTGAGACGCCCTTGCCAATAGCACTAGCGATCGTTCGGTGCCGCAATCCTCCACTCCCCTTCAGCACCCAGGGGCTCTGTCTGAATGTTTTTTTATGCTTTAATTCCTGATCAGCGACTAAAAATCGACCTGCAGTAGAAAAAATAGTTGTGGAAGAGTAGAAATAATTTAGAGGATGCTTGTGAATAAAAAATATTACAGCATTAAGCCATGCAGCCCCCAGTTTTCAACAAAAACACAGCAGCAGCTGTTTTATGTGCAGTCTGTCTGCACAAGCGCATCAAGCACAAAGAGGCGGAGCCGTTACTGAGACGGTGAGCTCAGGTGGAGCAAAGGAGATGTTTTTCTAGCGTCCAAAGCAGCAGTGCTTGTTCCTGTAACCACCTTAAAACCTTTACTGGGAAACAGCAGGAGGTCCTTCATCAACCACCTGATCAGCAACATGAACAATCTGTAGCTGCTCCATCCACCGCTGTTTGTTTCACACAGCATAAAAATCTGCAGTACGGAAGTTAAAATATGCAGATGGGTTGTTAATATGAAAAATTATTTCTTATCTGATTACTTGATTAATGGATGGAGTAATCGATAGAATACTCAATTACTAAAATAAATAAATAAAAATAAATAATAAAATAAGGCCTGATTTAGAGTTCTGTGTCAGTCCTACATACATAACCAAAAATCCTCTCTGAACCTAACCCGACAGGCACTTCAAGAAGTGTAACTACATGTCCAAAAAGACTGATTACTGCCTAGGCTTCAGAGGTGCTTTATGGTTGCATAAGCAGCCCCGCCACTCAATTAACAAGAGGGAGCAGCTTTTAGCAGTTAGCATTAGCTTGCTAATTAGCATTAGCATCACCCCCAAAAAATTTCTGGCTAGAACCCTGCCCCTCACTCGGTACTGGCCTGTAAGGAGCCGTGTGCCTGCGGGTACCAC